>QZGG01003362.1:0-24622 GCA_006409495.1 Sedum album | reverse complement strand
TCGATGTTAGCCCTAGCCGATCTCGTCAATTGTACCTGTGTTTCCTTATAGTTGCTTCAGTTTTGAGTTTCGTTTTGATTTGTCAAAATTAGGGTTTAACTGAAATCCACCACAAAGTCAGCACGGTCCCCAAAACCTGAATTTTCACAAAATACAGTAAGAGATATTTGTCTATACAGCAGTTTGTTTATGTATATTTGAAAGCGTCCATATGATTGATATGCAATGTTTTGGTAATATACTCTTTGCCGTGTTGTTTGCTTAAGCTGAGTCTAATTCTTCTTCTTATTGTATAGATAAATTAGATGACAAGTCAAGACAAACATGAAGATGCGCTGCAGCAGCCTCAGGAACCAGCAGGGGCAAGTCCTCAGCCAATTAGTACGATAGAAGCAATCAACCGACGATATGAGTTGACCAAAGAAGATATCCAGACTTATCCATACGTATGGGCATCATATGGTGTTGTTTATGGTGGACTAAGCCTCTGGTTAGCCTACAGATATAAAATGCTTCGTAAGTTGGAGGACCGAGTGCGAATCAAACAAGAGATAATGCGTCAGCGAGCTAGAGAAAGAGAAGCTGCTAAAGCAGCTGGAAAAGATCCTTCAGCTATCAACCCTACTGCTAGACCATCGACCAATCCTACAAGTACCAAATCCAATTAAGCCGCTTAAAAGATTCAATGCTTGTTATATTATGTATTCGATCATTCATACAAAGACGGGTTTAATTTTCAGTAAACATTGAAATGTTTTATTCGAAATAATTGTTTTGCATGGTAACACCATTCTGATACATAATAAACTCGATTATTTCGAGTTCTTGTGACCTTAGTTTTCAAATCGTTGCGCCATGGCTCGTCGAGGTGCTGTGCAAACGAAGATGGTACTGATTAGTTAGTTATAATACATGCCGTCGTGAATTTCATAATCTTGGAGAGTTATATGATCCTTGTAAATCGTATACCACTTCTGTATTCTGATCTTGTCAGCTCTAGTCCCCGTCTGAGCCGCCACAAGCTTCTTCAAATCCTCGATCGTATCGTCCTCGTTGCACTTCACACGTACCTTCTTTCCTAAACGATCGTTCAGCACCACCTCAATCATCTTCCAAATCCCAATCCCAATTGCATGATCGAACCACATTGTATATAAATAGATACGCGCGTGGATCGTCTTGACTCTTCCAGAAGGTGCTGCTTCCTTCTTCCATGATCCAAGGGTATTTTCGTCACATGCAATATTTTTCTTTTCACAACTCAAAACATTACGACGTCGTACTACACGCTTCGCAATCCAGTAGGTTGGCACGTGGCTTTGAGGTGCTGATTCCATTGTTTCTTCTTCAAAGGGTAATTTCGTCCAAAATAAATTATTCTTCCTTCAAATCTCAATTCGTTACGATGTCGTATGGGTTACACAGTCTCGTAGGAATTAGGGTTAATATGTCTCCTCGCCGTCTCCGATTATACTCACTGCTGCATATGGGCCGTGATATGGAGGCTATCGGTGATCGTGTAGAAGTTGTTGTTAACTCTGGTGAGGTGAAGAAGGTCAAGAAGAGGAAGGAAGATAGAAAGCATGGAGTTTTGGATGGGAACATTTTGATGGGATCTGTGGAAATTGAAACTAGTGTTGAAAAGAAAAGGAAGAAAAAAAGGCATGGAATTGCATCTGAACATGTTGATGATGAATCTATGAATACGTTGAGCTCTCCGAAAATTCACAATAGTGTTGAGAAAAAGAAAAAGAAGAAGAAGAGAAGGGAAACTGATAATGATTGTGCTTCTGCGGATGTTAGGACGGAAACTAAAAGTGTGACAGCCTCTGCGGAAGATGATGTTAGTGCTATCAAGAAGAAGAAGAAAAAGAAGAAAAATGATAAGAATTGTGAGGTTTCTAAGCATATTGCTTCTGAAGATGCTCAGTTGAAAGCTGATAAGGTGATGGAGTGGGATAATTCTAAAGAGCATTCTAGTGTGAATAAGAGGACGAAGAAAATTGGTGAAATTGGCAATGGCGTTGCATCGGAAGATATGCCATCTGAGAAAGTTGGTAGCGGTGCTAAAAAGGGACAATCACAGGGAATTTCAAGTTCTGCTGCATCTGAAAATATTCAGACTGTTGATGCCGATATAGGTACTGATTGTAAAAAGAAAGATAAGCGTAAGAAAAAAAAGGTGCTTTCCAAGAATATTGATGGTCATTCAGTGGAAAAGGTAGATGAAAAGAAAGGTTTTAAGTCATTGAAGAAGAGGAAAAGAGATGTGGAAGCCGCTGATTCTTCTGAAAAGACCAATTCTGAAAGAAAGAGGGTAAGATTTTCTGACAATGTGGAAGTTTTCACTTTTCCAAAACATTTGAAATATCGGAAGCTCAGCAGTGAAGGTGATGTAGTACAAGGCAAACGATAGACAGCTTAAGAAGATGCGAAGATAATGCAAGCTATAGATGACTATATTGTGGAGCATGGCTTAGCTAAAAATGTTGAGGATAAGGATTCAAATGAGAATTGGAAAAATGCCAGGAATATGGTTATGAATTGCAAGGAACACTCCAAACTGAAAGGTTGCTGGAAAGATATCAGTCTTGCTATTCCATGGAGAACACTTGAGAGCATTTATCAAAGAGCTCATCTTATTTATGAAAGAGCAGAAGATCGAAAGTGGAGTAAGGAAGAGATTGACATGATTTTCAGCTTCCATGAGAAAAATGGGCCTAAATGGAGGGAACTAGGGGATTTTCTCGGCAAAAGCAGGAAACATGTAAAGGATGCATATCGCAGAAACAAACTTAGTGGTGAAAAAAAGGGAGCTTGGACGCAAGTTGAGTATCAAAAGTTGTTTGATCTGGTTAATCACGATATTATCCTAAAAGCTGTACAAGAAAAGAAGGTCAAACATGGTATGTTGCGAGACAATATTGCATGGGGAGCAATATCTGAGGCAATAGGAACTCGTGCCAGCCCCACTTGTTGTAACAAATGGTATTACCAGTTATGTTCATCCATGGTAGTTGAAGGTAAATGGTCGGATACCGATGACTATAAACTTGTGGATGCCCTCTATAATCAGGATGCTTGCTGCATTGAAGATGTGGAGTGGGACAGTTTACTGGAGCACAGATCCGGTGACTTGTGTAGAAGGAGGTGGGATAAAACGGCTCGAAATTTGGGTGAGTATAGACAGAAACCATTTCTAGAGCAAGTAGAAGTCCTCCATCAGAGATATGATCGGGAATTGGTAGAAGCTAGGGAGGCTTATGAAAAGAAGGATCCAGTTGATGTGTAGATGTCACTCGTCTTTCACCATTACTCGAGGCAGATTTATAGAACCATGCTCTGTTTATGAAATAAGCCAGATGGTTCTGAAACAATGCCATTTTCTTTTACTCTCTGATGTGCAATTATAAGTAAACACAACCGTAGCATCTGATTACTTGTCTGAATGTGCGATTGGATGATGCGAGATGGCTAATTTGTGTAGACGCACAACTGCACTGAATGTTTCAAATATGCAATATGGATAGAAAGATTGCAGGGACTAATAGTTTTCAACTTAAAAAAAAGAGTCTCCAACTTGAAGTTAACAATATTGATGAAATGGGATTTCCTATATCACACAAAATGCAAACAATATTTCGAGACCAACTCTTGGTGCAGATGCATGACTGAGTAGTTTTATTGAGTAACGTTCTTTAATGGTGAACGATTTCCATCGTGCAACCCAAGAACATGGTGCCTATTATGTAGATGCATCCAAGTCCATCTCTGCATCAGGACCAGGATGGCCATTGTAGCTCTCATACTCAAAATCTTCATCTTTTGCTTCCATTGTTTTCCCATAGACAAATGATTTTGTTCCCATTGTAGTGAATGACATTAATCCAAATTCTCTAGCCGTCTTTATCTCCCTGGCAATTTTTCTTTGGGCTTTTGCGCTGATTTTGGTCTACAGTTGAAGAGGAACAGAAAAGCTTAAAGAAATAACACCCGACAGATACGATTCACTAGGTACAACATCTGATACCTGTTTCCTTTTGAAGATAAGTCCTGCCTCAGTTAAGAAGTTGGAAAGAAATCTAACGTTCTGCAAATAATGAAAATAGATGAATTAAGTACACATACCACAGTGGCAACCTCATGGGAGGCAAGACTAGAAAGAAAGTCGGCAAGGATAAAAAATGATCTCTGTCACATATTATAGATTAGCATCTCCATGCACCACAATTCAGCACAATACATGCACTTAAAATATGAAGTACCATCTCAACTCTGTTACTCAATAGAATTACACTCTGCCAGTACAGACAATTAAACATAATTCCAATTCTTACCCTGAAATCAGCCTTTTCTAAAACCTCTTCAGTGGTTACTTCAAATCCTGCTCTTCTACCGAATTTTCGCATCCCTGGTTCTGTGAGATCAAGATCCTGCATAAAACCATGAGACAACAGGTAAGTATCAAAGTTTGTGGTAGACTGTAAGGTGTAATGAGTAATAGAAAATGTTATAGCAGCGCTGTCATTCACATAAGCTGAATACAAACCAATAATGGTGGTCTGTGCGCTGTGGAGCACATAAAATGTAAATCAAATATCTATCACTACATCACACCCATCACAAAGTTGTAGACTTTCACGCCTTTTTACCAAATTTTCACACCTTAACATGGGGCTCGTATACAAGCAAATTCAAACTTCAACATGTAGCCTAATACAAGCAAATTGTAATAAACTACATAATAATTTTTCTATGATACAGTTTCAGGCTTGAGAAATATTTTTGTCAATGAAAGAGGAGAAAGGGACACATTCATATAATTTAAATTAAATGTTGTTCTTCATGTCTTATTTGCAAATTGTATATAAGCCAATCGGTAGTAAGACTATATATCAATTAGTTGGCCAGTGAACAATCAATATTTTGCAATCAACGAGACAAAACACCAACTGGTTAGCGTCTACAAAAACGGATGATCAGCGTACCTTAATTTCATATGTACTCACAGGCCTAAATAATATATCAGGCCTAAACGCATAGTCATCATCCAATATCTCATCAGGATTGAATTTAAAGTAAGTAGTAGCTTTCTTCAACTTCCCATCCATTCCATCGGACAACGTATTGAAGTCGTCATCTAAACCTTTTAGGGTATCAGATCGATATTCATTTTTTAAGCTGGAACTGGGACTGTATTTGTCACGGGCTTTCTCCAGTCTATCAAGGTTCTCATAAAAAGCATTAGTAGAAGGGTTATTTCCAGAAAGTCCACCAAATATCCGCCTTTCGAAATCATCAGTATTCTCAGATGCATTGTTACTTCGGTTCTCACCGTTGTTGAAGCCTGTAAGGAATATCACAATGTCACAGTGATCATTCATCAATTAGTCTGAGCAATATATTTAAACCCATTCAAATTATAGTCAACCAAAGGCTCGCATTACAAAAAAACACTATCTAGAATAGACTGAAAATTTAAGAAAAGACAAATGTTTTTTCTGGTAAGGGAAGGAGAAATGATAAATGATAAATTACCAAAAGGACTGCTGATAGAAAATGTCCTCACAATCTGCCTCTGGCTTGCCTGTCTTTGATAGACAAACCCAAAGGTGCCTTGGAGAGTCTCATCACTCCAATAACTAAATGGAAATCAAAACCCAAAAATGGAATCTCATTAGTAGTGTTTAAAATAAACTAGCTAAGAAATATAGAGTGAACCATGAAAGCCGTCAGCCGAGCAAAAATGATCATGTAAAAGCAGACTACAACATCTCTAGAGATGTTGACACAAAGTTTGAAAAAGATTGCCGCCCAAAATTTCAGTTCATACGCTGAACCAAATCCATGTATATTAACATGCACCAGCTAACCAGCTTAATGTTTGTCTAACTCTTATATGCTCATAAACTCAGCTCAACTCTATTCAGTCATTTTATCAAACAGTAGGTGTGCATAAATCCATTTTCCTTAATCATCAATTATCCAACTAATTCTACTCAGACCCAAAAACCCTCATGTAAATTGAGGCAAATACAGATCAAAGATGCACACATACAGCTAGTCTCAATCAAAAACCTCATTATACCACCCAGATATCAAACTAGCTTACTAGTAAATCAAATAAGCCTGATGGAATTGTGGAAAAATTTAGACCTTCGCCTCCTGTAACAGCTGTAAATGTGCGGCCGTACTGAAAGCTCTGTCAAGTACAACTGAAAAAAATAACCGGCAACACTCGGCGGCTGACCTTCCTCCGTCTATGACAATTTCAGATTCGGAGCAACTTATTGGGCTTTCACGGACCTGCTGACAAACAAAGAAAAACGGCCCAAAAAAGCCCATTTATACTCCTGGTCCCACCGCCGACCGTAACCGAAGCCCTAATCGGAGCCACCGTTCGCATAAACCCTACCAAAACCCTTCGTTTTATTTTCATAACTCCGTTCTCACTCCTCGCTCCACATGACATGAGACAACATGGTTGGAGTGTTACGGAGGTGGTGACGTGGTGTTACCGCAATTCTACGCTATATCGGAGCTCTGGATGTGTCGTCGATGCTCTCCACTCGAAATTGGAACAATTTAGGATTTTCAATTCGAATTACCTAATTAGTCGCTAAAGGATTTAATCATGCTTTTGTTGTTCTTAAATTACCCCTAGCGATTTAATTATAATTTATTTATTCCCTATTTGGCAGCTAATTAATGAATTTTTGTTATTAATCTGGATCGTCGATCTATATGTTTGAATGGTCCATATTAGTGTATATTGTATACACTTAAAGAACTTTATACAGGATCTCTCCCCTTAAAAGTAAGAGCCAAATAATTGTGAGATATGTGCAAATACTATTCAAAATAAACAACAAGATAATCAACACTATGTATTTGATAGAATCATTTAATCAATACAAATTTGATTACGAAACCAAAAAAACTTTCACAAAATGAATCTCTCCATTTCATTTTTCTTACCCAGTTTACCCATTCCATCATCTACTATTTATATTAAAATTCATTTACAATGGACGATTAAGATTAATTTCATCCTACAATCCACAGCACACCTTTAGAACTATCATAATATCTCCTTCACAATGCCACACTCGTCGACACTTCTGTTAACTCTAAAAGTTTCTTCCTCTTTGTAACTTTAACTTAGCTTGTACTAAGCTAATGTTTAATTGCTTAGGCCCAGTTAAGAAGATACAAAATATCCATGACATAAACACAGTAATTAAATAAGCAGCATTAGATAAGGTATGATGTAGACTGAGTTTGTAACTTGTAAGATAAGTATATGCAGCCATTTTTCATATTCATTAAATATACTAACTACCCTTGAACAGAGTATATGTCAAAGAGATCACATAGGTAGACTGATTCTATCAAATCAACAATATGGGAAGGAAACAAACGAAGAAATATAAAACCAAGTAAAAATAGCAAAGATATTCAGCATATGAAAACATATATATATTTACACGAAAAAGCTGCTCACGAACAAACAATATTCTGACATTTCCTCTCTGTTTATCTGGAATGCATATACATGTTACCTACTAATGATACATACCACAATACCTCGACACGCAAATTAGGATGACTCAACCGAATCAGTCAAATGAAACATATACATTCATAAACTCATCAGTTAAAATTCAAATCTACCTATCAAATTACGATGACTTAACACCATTTGAGAAATCCAAAATACTTGAATCAAGCACCATATCATCAAATCACTTAGCTAAAAACGCTGATTCTAAATCTACATGCTAAGAAAGTATAAATAAAGACGCATATACCTTCAGATCAGCAACCGGATGTCAAAACGGAAGGACTCGTCGTCGATTTGGGGTTTAGGGTTCAAGCAGGTGACTCCGAGTTGCGAACGAAATGATTCGCTTAGTTAATGGGCTTGTGACTGGGCCAGCTTAATAGAAACCCAAATAGATTGTTACTGTCACGGTCGATGAATTGGTTTGGTTGTGAAGCTGATCGGAACGGGAGGCTCGATTCATGTAGTTTTTTGTAATTGAAACAGTTAATGTTGTTAAGTGTATGATTCACTTGTTGTTAGTGATTTTGGTATGTTTTGATTGTTTGGTGTAATGTTGATTGCAGCTAAATTAGTTGGCAGAGTTTTGGATGTGAGATATGGAGAGTGACTATTTCCAAGCCATTGAATGGATACTTGCAACGTTTACGTATTGCAATGTTGTGTTACTGCTAACTGGTTTCCATCCTGCAATTGTAACCTTGAACAACATTTATAAGGTCAGTACCCGTACCTCTCATATTCTGATAGGGTATACGGAAAAAGTGATTGTGTTGTAACTCTCTCTGCATCTTTTGTTATGTGCTGATTGGTATGCTCTAATCGTATTCTTGCCTTTTGTTTTGTGAGTTGAAAGTATATAACTGAACATGAATTAGCTTGTCTCAATAATCAGAGTCATTTCTCGTGTGAGTACATTATATTTGCATCTAGTTCATACTAGTCAAATATGTGATATTTTGTTGTTTCTAAAGGCATTTGCATCCCAAGATTAACATCTTCAGGTCCGAACTCCGAACCATATCTGATTGAGTGTGCATAAGCTAAAATATATTATGCAGTTTATCACATGGGTGATTTTCTTCCTTGTTCATCTGGGTTGGCAAGTTTTCCTTGCATCCATGTCTTGAGCATTAGTAGTGATGCCTTTGGTTGATCCATCGGGACCATGTGCCCAGCATCATGGACCTGTTTTCATCGTTAACCAAATTGAGTTAATTTCTTGGTGAAATTCCCGTAATCAGGATAGGGCCAGAGAGAGTTAGAAGTCCAGTGAAATAGAAAACATGTTGAGACAGAAATATAGAAATTTATACAAGGATATAAGAGTGACCTTTAGGAAAAGTAAGAGGCCCGTGATTCTTAAGTTGGCCGGCTTCTCTGCCATCAACCGAAAACTGAACTGTTGGAGATGCTTTGAAATCTTTCTGTCCAGACCACTCCATAGCATGCACCCACCTTGAATTCCCTATTTAATTTAGATAGTGTTGTTAAGACATCACCGACATTCTTTAATAGTTCACAGATCTTGTAAAATAGAATCAAGTCTGAGAAATACCCAGCCAGTTGCAAATCAAGTCATACTCCCCAGCGTAGATAAGCAAATTGATACCATCCTCTAATAGGGCTGGGATGCCCACTTCAAGATTTCTCATCCAGTCAACCACCATTGCCTCATACACAGTTGAGCTACACGAAACAAAGTCTAAATCTCCCACCCCGAGTGAATCCCTGACTGATTTAAGGTTTAAGAACTTTTCCATGTTGGAGAAGTCATAGCATAAATCTCCCTCACATTGCTTTCTTATATCATAGTACTGCGATTGCAAAAGGATAAGAGTTATTAGGAAAGTCTATGTGTATAGAGTGACAAACAACCTTATATGTTCCATAAAAAAGTGAGAAGCTATAGAGGCTTCTCATTAGTTTCCCCTTACATTTACACCGCCAGCAATCTGCATGATGTTGTTGAATATGTTGGTACAAACAACATATGCCGCCATGCATGAGTCTGATCCATCTGTGCCTGATATGAGAGTCGCACAATGAAATCACAAATAATAACTGTAAGTGACGGCGTGACGCCAACAGAGGCTTTCGAAAGCATTACTTAATGGATAATAAATTTCCGTTATAGGCCAGAGGTACTTCTAAATGGGAATAGTGGCAAATAATAACTGTAAGTACTGACGGCGTGACGCCAACAGAGGCTTTCGAAAACATTACTTAATGGATAATAAATTTCTGTTATAGGCCAGAGGTACTTCTAAATGGGAATAGTGGTTTTTTATAGAGAAAAACTTGCCGCAAAGTTTGATAGCATTCACGCAAGCTGGAAGTGCTTTATTTAGTTTTTTGTAATCTGAAGTTGAAATAAGCTTGTGGTCCAATGCATAATCTGTATATGCTGGGTATTGAATTTTTGGGTCTGTTAGTCTATTTCCAATAGCGAATCCCTGTATAGTAGTTGATCAGTATTTGAAATCATTGGCGGAACTATGAAAGTTTCAGTAGATCTCAGCTATATACCTTGAGGTTTATATGGATTCCTTCTTTAGCTTTGTTTCCTTGGTGAACCCTAGTGGCAAAAGCTGGAATATAGTGTCCTGCGTATTACTCTCCGGTGATATAGAAGTCATTTTTAGCGTACTGTGGATGCTCTTTGAAGAAAGCCTAGAAAATTGATAGGCCGGTTTATTTTATTGAATGTGATAGATGGTTGTGGCTTTCTGCATTTTTTGTGAAATGAAAAATTGAAATTAATGTAACTGTAGTAATAGTATGCTGATGGAAATGACGATGGAAAACTCAAAGCTTTGTTTTTTTGCTGGGTATCTGATGGTATAATTTGTTTTTTACCTGCAGGAAGTCGTACAAGTCATTACTAACACCCTTCTCATTGTGGCGAATATCTTTTTCATCTGAAGTATAGCTGAACCCAGTGCCAATAGGTTGATCGAAAAATAAAAGGTTAGACACCTGCAAGATTTGTGGGCAAATTTACTATAAAAAATCATTGGTCTTGTTGAGAATGTTGTATGTGCCATGGAGAGGAAGTAATTACCTTGTCCCAACCGTATTCATTCCATTCTAGTGACAAATTCTTAGCAATGTGAAAAGGGCCATTCTCATAGAACACGGCAAGGTCACTGCTACATCCTGGTCCTCCGGTTAACCATATAACAACTGGGTCATCCTTCTTGCCACATGACTCAGAAAAGAAGTAGAACATGCTGCATAATGTGTTTAACAGCTAAATTTATCTGTACAATAATAACAGTTGTATTGTAGGACTAAATTCTAGGACATTGATGGAAACTGTGGTCTAGTTTTCATTTTCATGTAGGGATACTATACAATATAGATATCCCATTCCTATCGTTTAGTTCATACTACAAAAAAGTGTGATTTTTATGTTCTTCAGAACTGTTATATTGTCATGTTACCATACAGAAACTTCATTTATCGATTTGTGAGGATATAAAATGTAAAATACTAGCTATCACCAATTCACCATTGCTGACAATTTTGTTGTTATTTTTGTTTACTAATTTTAAACCTTGTAAATACGAATACTAGAAATCAATAGCTTAACCATATTCTGTACGTTTTACCTTGCAGCTTGAGAATGTGGAAGCCTGTAATAACCAGCATGGTGACCAAGGTCGTCTACAGAAGGTCCATTACCAAAATGAAGAATATCACTAAGAATTCTGTGCATGGTAACGTAACATATTAGTCACAGGTTGAGAAGGAGCAAGCTTGGCCACTTTGTGAAGTTTTACAACATATGCAGTTTCAAAGTGAAGAAGATCTTTATGGGCCTTAACCTGCACCATACCAAACCTCAGATTACTTATGTGTCATAATCAAATGCCACAACCGATGCAACCAAAATGTAACAAAAGCAAAGGGCTCACATCATTATATAACTTGGACGTAGTCACCGGTTGAATGAAGCTCGTATACCTGGTAAAATAATCAAACATATGAGCAAACACATGAAGTATGTCACTAGGTATAACATAGCAGACATATGTATAAAGCTCATAGTGTTTTCAGTAAACTACACAGCAATGTGATCCTAGAAACCCAGGATGTGTTACATTCTTGAAGCAATCAGTGGAATAATAATTTCACTCACTACACCATTTTGACACTAATACGACAGATTATACGATGTTGGGTTTGTAGCTGTGTCTTAAGAGCCTAAGTGACAAGATGTACACGTCGCTTAAAATTGTGTGGCATTGGAAGTCCTATACGACGGTACTGATACGACAGGAAAACGATGTTACTTAAGTAAACTTTTGCGACACAATGTAAATCAACAACCATGTCCAGTCGCTTTAGTTGTCCTATGTGACGAGGCTCTTGTAACAAACGTGTTTCTGTCACTTAAGTGTAACATTAAATGCAAAGTATGTTTGGTCTTTTGTGTTCTATAAACTTTTATATTAATTTGTATATATACATATGATGATGATTATGATTATCTTTATAGAGTTGTTGCATAAACCTTATCGAAGCAAGATATCTTATGGCACGACTGGTGACATGTTGCATAAACTCTACCCTGAACCTTGAACCCTGAACCCCGAACCCTAAACCTTGAACCTTGAACCTTGAACCCCGAACCCTAAACCTTGAACCTTGAACCTTGAACCCTGAACCCCGAACCCTAAACCTTGAACCCTATAACCCCGAACCCTAAACCCTGAACCATGAACTCTAAACCCCGAACCTTAAACCCTGAACCATGAACTCTGAACCCTAAACCTTAAACCATAAACTCTAATTCATAAATCCAAACAAAACAAAACATATTGGAATAACTTTGGTTACACCTGATTTTTCAATTGAACTAGTCAGTTACGATAAAGAAGTTAAATTGAATTTGCATATTTGAAATAATTGCTTGAGATAATGATAAGTAGAGAATAAGTCAAATCACTCCAAACTACCAAAGTGATATAAATAAGTTAAAAAAAAGGAAGAAATAAGGGTAAAGTAAATGATAGCAAATTAAGTCGATGAACTATGCGGGTTGGCGGTTACAATGGGGATGATCAATGTAGTTGTTTCATTGTTGCTATGGAAATTTGGATAGAAACTCATTCAAGCAAAATCACTTCTCTATTGTAAATAATTTAAATTAATCATTTTTGCATTCAGACAAGGTAAATTTCAAACTTATTAAATAAATAAACAAGCCAAAAATCATTCAGACTTACAAATTTGCATTTCATAAATAATATCATTTTTAGCCTAAAATTGTGTATATTCATACTTTTGTCAACAAATCATTTTTATAAGTAAATTCTTAGCCTGAATTTAAACACTTATAATTTTTAACTACATTCTTATTTTTACATTAGATTAATGTAGTTATGAAAAATTAATAAATTATAGTGTTTGGAGGCAAAGTTTTCTATGTTTTGTTATCAAATATTTGGAGGGAAAATGAAAATTTTAAGGGCTAAAACTGAAAATTTTAAGGGGTAAAAATGAAAATAAACAATTGAGTTCAGCTAGTTGCTAGTAAAACCCTAGCCGCTCAAGAATGAAGACAGCCGTAGATGAGAGTCTGAGACTTCAAACTTTCTTAGTTTCAAAAGTCGATTCATATCATCGACTTTGTGTTCTACATCTCCCAAACCTTTCGATCTGCCTCTTCTAATGGATCTATTTTGAAGTCTTTGTTTTTTGCTTTTTTGAGCTCTTCGTAATTGCTCTCATCACGGACTCCGCTGTGGGAGGTTGAGCATTGAGATTTCGGTGGCGGAGAGTGATGGAGAGATGGAGGAAGAGAAATCTAGCGCCTTGATGCAAACTTTGACACTTCGTTCAATGTTTGATTTGTGTTATTTGTCCAACTTTTGCTTGAACGCCTACAACACAATTTGTTCAACTGTGCTAATTTTGTTCATGTGAGGTTTAAATCTTTACAGGAGGCCTAAAATCAAAACCTTCCGGATCCACCTTGCCTCAAGTCATAGCCTTTCCTATGCTGCTTTCACCATCTTCTAAAGAGCCATTCCCACATGCTCTAAACAAGGCTTACACTGGTTAGTAGATTCAACTTAACTCTACTAGCTTGTACTCATATTCTGCTCACTAATAAACATTTCATTTTCCATCATTGACATTCAGTTAAACTTGTTTGCATATTTAGCTTTGAAATTTTGTTTTTGTAGCTTACACTTGGTGGCTTAAGCGGTGTTGGAGGCTTCATGTGCTATGTTCTCAGGCCACTAAAAGCTATCAAAGACAAATGAGAATATGCTTCAAGACATTAGAGAACAAAGTCCTTGCACGCAAAGCCGCAGCTTCTGCTGCTACCACCCTTTGCGTTTCATATCAAGCCATTTGATTCTAATTCAGAACTTTGTATTTTGAATTTCAAAATTTTGTTATGTACTCTATGAGTAGGATGTTTGGATAATAAATTGTGTATTAACTTATTTGATTTACAACAATGATTAATGTTGTGTTAGTTTCAATCTATATAAACAGCATATTTTTTAATGTTGCATAATGAGTAAAATGGTGTAGTGAATGAACAAAATATTTTAATTTCAAAATGTCTTTTAAGTATATATATTACGACGACGTTAATGTATAGTCGTATAGCAGCATTGCAACACAAAACCAACGTGACAGCAAATAGGACGTCTCGAAATTTTACGACAATTTTTAAGGCCTGCTGTGGCATAAGAACGAAACTACGTAGCAAATGCGACATAACCTATACGACGGACATTTGGTTGTATAGGATGTAAGCGACAGTTTCCAGTCGTAAGCGACAGCTAATGTTCAGTCGCATTAGTGTCATAATGGCGTAGTGAATCTAGCATGTATCAAGGATCAAAAATAACATCAATATAATGGGTTAAGTTCTAGGAGGACAGTAAATATTTGTAAGACGAAGGACAAAATCTCAATCGTTGATTTGATTAATCTGACGGTTGAGATTAAAGCTGGGTTTTATTAAAGTTGGCGGTTGGATTTGTGAAAAATACGGGACCGTTGGGTTTGAAGGTTTTTTATTTTAAATCTCATCCGTTGGATGATTAGAAATCAACGGTTAAGATCATGTCCTACTATTTCACAAATAATTGATTGTCCTCCTTGATCTTTATCCTCAATATAATTAGTATATTCATGTTATTTACATCACCCTAATGTACATTATAATATTGATCCATCCTTACATCCATATCAACTTTCTCCTTATCT
Source organism: Sedum album (assembly GCA_006409495.1). Taxonomy (NCBI): domain Eukaryota; kingdom Viridiplantae; phylum Streptophyta; class Magnoliopsida; order Saxifragales; family Crassulaceae; genus Sedum; species Sedum album. Next base: position 9,819 of record QZGG01003362.1, on the reverse strand, counting down.
ATATCTTGTTATCATTTTTCCCGCAAATATTAAAAAACTAACTTCTGTAAAAATATTCAAAGTGACGTCAAAATGACTCAAATTGATATAAATCTATTAGCATTCTCCCGATCCGCTTTTTGTAGGGAACACCAACACGATCATCATCAAAACTGCATTACATTCAAATCAAACACTTCGCTGTTAAAATCAATGCAACCTCCGTTTTTACTTTCAGAACCTAACTCAATTGCAAAAATTGGATCAAATAATTCAAGCCTTTCAACTGCATTCTCAAATTGACGGCGGGTTCAAGCATGAGATATGTATAGCACATCTATACACTCGTTGGTTTTGCTATCAATCTTTCCATAGATATGTACTCTTTAAATTTTCCCATCTTGATTAAGATTACTAACACTCCTAACCGCATTTATAACACAAGAGGTAAATGCGTCTTTACCAATACACTTCAATGCGTAATATAGGAATGGGATTCAATGATGCAAACAGTAGTTTGCAGCCAATATATAAATTTAATATACTCAATATTTTTAGGAATTTTTTTGCCACATGTAACTGTTTAGTGGTTTGGATAGAATTTTCTAATATAAAATATCAATTACCTATTTTTTAGGAATTTTTTCTTATATTTACTAATTAAAAATTTATATACAGTTTAACATTATAATAAAACTTTAATTTAATTTGACTGCAATCCGCTGTACGCTGTACCGGATCCTCTTCCGTAATATAAGCTTGTTTCTCATATACACAATAGTAGTACTATTAGAAGCAGCATTATAAACATTACTAGTAAATACATTCAAAACCTCTCATTATACCAAACAATGTTCAATGAAAAATATCTTCACCTCTGTGGCTACTAATAGGAATAAAACTCAAGATTGTTTTGTTTACGTTGCAATTATAATCAACAAAGTGCATTGTCAAGCATAAATTTGTTTATCCGTTGTAAGGATGTCCAAATATCACTCATCAAAAACAAATCTTTCGAACAGATTTTTTTCAAAAATGCTTCAATTTGAATTTTTCTTTACTGAACTACATGTTACAATCTCTTTACCACATTTCGTTTAGATGGACTTGCAAACAAAGAACATGCCACTCACATAAAATATTTAAAGTAAACCCAACATGCTCAATAAAGTGGAAAGGCAGCTCATTAACCATAACCAGATATGCTAAGGCTTTCCTAATCACGTCTTTATTAAAGTTCAATTTTTTAGAATGCCAGTAGTTTCATCATCATTTCTACCCTTAGAAACAGTAAAAGATAAAAAACAAACAATTGATAGGATTTTCTTGCAACACTATTAATGATAAAAAAGATCACTAGTACCATCTTTAGAATCACAATTAAGGTTAATTTCGCAAAACATACATTGAACTTTGAATCTTTTGTTTCTATTTCTCGTATGTCACAAATGGGATTCACCTTCTTTATTCACTAAAGATGTTTAGGACATAGCAGGTGATAACCTTTCTGAAATATTTTCACCATCATTTGAAGACATTCTATCATCGGTGTAAATCAACTTTATTAGAAAATTGATGCGGAAAGAATACAATGAAAATAAAACAAACAACACTCAATATCCATCAAAAGGGACATCAATATGATGACCAAACGACTTGAATTGAAAGAAAACGGTAAAATAGATTCGCAAACCTTAAAAATTCAGCCATTGATTATTTTCTTCACCAAACAAGGTTGAATATCATTTTGAGAAGTGAGGACAGAATTATAAATCACAATTAACCGTATTATTTCCAACACTACAAACAATAGCGTTGGGGCTGTCACTTAGAGAACGACTACTAGAATGTCTTCCTTTTCATAAGTTTGCAAGGAATGGGCACAAACAACAGACACCATAACTGACTCTATAATAAACAAATTAACTGTCTTATCTCGAACTTAAAGAACACATTTAAACAATGATTCAAACTGGTAAAATAAATATATACATAACCAGAGTTTGTATCCTGTGGATCCATCCAATTTGGTGGACTCGTGGATCCCCTCTTGCATCCGTTGATTGTATTTTTTGGACGCAGCAGATTGCGCCACGTATGTGCATTTGTCATGTGCACATCACATTTGCACACGACAAATGCACACGTGCAAGTCACATGCTTCATTAATGCGTTGGCACAATCTGGTGCGTCCAAAAAATACAATCAACGGGTGCAAGAAGGGATCCACGAGTCCACCAAATTGAGAGGATCCACATGTTACTTTTCCTACATAACCATTCTCCTAGCTTAGCTTCTCTTTGTACATCTTTGATACGTGATGATATCCTAATTCTTTGGTTGGTTAGTAACAGTACTCCCTCCTTGTATATTATGCTTGTCCTCATGTATAAACGATGTATAACACTTTTTATGTGTTCCTTATCCTCCCAAGAAGAATCAGCTGGTGATGTAACTTCCCTGTGAATGAGAATTTATTCCATACCTTTAACAAAATGATGGTCAAACACTGCTTGAGGTGCTGTCTGAATTTCACCTCGGCGAACCAAAGGCAATGATGGAACATTGATATCACTACTGTTTCCATAGAATTTTTAGAGGTAGGAGACATGGACAACTGGAATTTTCCAGTCGACCGGTAAGTCCAATTTATATGCAACCAAGCTGACACGAGCGGCAACTTTAAAAGGACCATAAATTTTTGGAGATAACTTTTTGTTGTTGTGTTGCCGTAATGAAAGCTGTAGATAAGGATGCAACTTTAATAACACCAAAGTACCACATCAAATTCAACATCGCGGTGAGATGAATCGTTTACTGATGCGTGGAAGAAATTAGGGAAACCCTAGAAACAACATAGCTAACTCTCCTTTAAATAGGAAAACTCGAAAACCCAAAAAACAGTTCGCAATAAGATATTATGAGCCCAATTCTGACACCGAAAGCGTGGAGGCTGCTATAATGCACTACTAATGTGCACCATCTTCGGATGACCCCATTTTCCCCAAAAACTTTGAGCTCTCTGCTCTGTTCATTTACTCTCTTCATATGCTCTTGTGCTTCTAATAAACGCCTTCTAAAGTCCGCCACCTTTAGATTTTTGTCTTTTAATGCCATATCCACAACTTCTAATTATGACGAACCAGGACAATAGTCTAGTAATCTTGGTGGTGCTCTCCCATAAACAATTTCAAATGGAGTAGCTTTCAAAGAACTATATATGATAGGTAGTGTTATAACAATATTCAGCCCCATAAATCCAATCCAGCCACTCCCTAGGCTTATCACTTGTAAAACATCCTAAATACATTTCTACAGTATAATTAACCACTTCAGTTTGACCATCTGATTGAGGATGATACGAAAAAGGGAAACATAACTGAGTACCATTGAACTTAAATAATTATGTCCAAAACTTACTTGTAAAGTAGCTAAATATGGAAATGGCGCTGGATTTGGTGTTGTTGTTCTTCTTCTTCCTATTAACATTTCTTTACACGATGATCCATTGGATTACATCAGAGAAGCAAAAGCTATTGCTGATCGAAAGAAAAATTCACTCGACTCTCGAAGTCATTTGGACTTCCAAAATAGCCGGATTAATTTTAAGGGGTAATTGTAGAAAACCACTATTATAATACCCAATTTTGCAATAAACCACCATTTTAACAAGTAATTACGAAATGAGTATATTATAATAGTTTTGTTATCAAAAAACCACCATATTCACAACTCCGTTAGAAATTGTAAAACACGCGCCATATGATGCGTGGGTATATAACTTTAATTCGAACAATTTCAAAAAACCACTATTATAATGTCCTGTTTTGCAAAAAAACCACCATTTTAACAAATAATTATAGAATGCCTCTATTATAATATCCTCATTATCAAAAACCACCATTTGAATATAAAGGTAACGTTAGGAAATGAAGTTGAGGCTACGATTGTGGCTATGTTTGATTAGTATGGCCGTATACGTTCATTAATTTATAATCCATGCTAGACACGAAACCTAATGGAAGCATATTTGCAGTTGCGGGTGTGGTGAGAAGACCTTATGTGCTATAATGCTGAGCCAAGGACGCTCCGCCTTATCTATAGAACCAGTCAACTTAGTTCTGAACGAATTAGCTCCTTGGTAATCGCTCAATCTATAGATAGAAAGCGCTATGATGGGAAACTACCACGTTAGGTTTGGAGCGAGATGGGACCGGTTATATAATAGGAGGAGCAGATGCAAGCTTTTTCTTTCAATAGTCGGGAAAATTATTACAGGGTCATCGGTCTACTCTACCTCAATTCACCATTTCGAACCTTATACAGAAGGTTTTTCCGTACCAGCTCCTTCTACCTATACCATAGTTGAAGCACCTAAAGGAGAATATGGTGTCTTTCTGGTCAGTAATGGAAGCAATCGTCCCTACCGTCGTAAAATAAGAGCACCTGGCTCTGTCCATTCACAAGGACTCGATTCTATGTCCAAACATCACATGCCAGCAGATGTGGTCACCATCAGAGGGTGGATAGATAGGACTACTAGTTGCTCAGTCAGGACCCTACCTTTATTGTGAGCCAAAAACATAGTCGATATTTAAGATCAATACAGTAAAACAATTAGAGTTTAAAAGTAGTGATATTATAAATTATTCATAAGATAAAACGAGGAAAATTATTTATATTTGAACTGTGCAGAGGATAACCATTAAATATAAATAATAAACTTTCAAACAAGAGTTTTCTTTTGCATTTTCTAACATTATTTTCTTCATTGACTTACATCGAGATTAAATTAAAGCACCATTTAGCTAGTTGACACTTATCAACTAGTAAAATTAGCACATGAGCCTCTGATCTAGCATGATTAGTGCAGTTGGTAGTACTCTGATAATTATTATTTAAATAGTAGTTTTTCGTAAAATTGAGATTATAATAGTGGCTTTCGGTAATTAATTCAAATATCAAATAATATTATATTGCCAAGCGTACACGCACTTAATGAAAGTTTTAACGGAATAGTGTCAGTGGTGGTTTTTTGATAACAACGGTATTATAATGGTGGTTGTTTAAATGGTGGTTTACTGCAAAATGAGGTATTATAATAGTGGTTTTATGCAATTAACCCTAATTTTAAAGATCTTTGGCTTAGAAGTAACCAGTTTAAAAATAAATAGGATATATGCTATTATGTAGAATGTTATGCTTTTTTTATTTTGTAAACAATACTTTTTACACATATATTTTATAAGAGAACGGATCTGGTGAAACTAACTTATAAGATATAACATAAAACATAATATGGATCATTCGATCATGAAAGAATGTACGATTCAGATCTAAATCAGATTATAAAACAAAATGACCATTTAAATTAAAATATATTAATAAAATAATATCAGGGAAAATTAGTCATGAAATAAACAATTGATTTGGTCGGTTACCTAAATTTGAGGAAACCCAAAACTAATTGAATTTCAAAGAATCCGATTTCATAGAACCATAAAACCAAAGACAAGTGACAGCCACGAATCAACCCCTGATGAAACCGAAATCACAGCCGAAAACACACAACCTCGACTTCTGCCAAAAGGTAATACACAATATCAACGCAGATCTATACACATAGGTTCATTTTAATTCGTTTGAACTAATTGAAAAGTTGTCGAATTCATTCAATAGGTCAGGACTTGACGAAAATGGTGATTGGGGGGTTGCTGAAACACTACGGTAAGTTATTTTCAAGTGGAGAGGATTAAGTTGTTGGCAACCTTGACTGTTATGGTTCATGAACCAGATATGTACAAAAGCTGAACCAACCTTGTATTTTTGTACAACCTTGATTATTATGGTTCATGAACAAAATACGTAAAAAAGCTGAACCAACCATGTATATTTGTATAACCTTGACTGTTATGGTTCATGAACCAAACATGTACAAGAGTTGAACCAAACATGTACAAAGGCTGAATCAAACATGTATTTTTGTACAACCTTGACTGTTATGGTTCATGAACCAAACATGTATAAAAGTGGAACCAAACATGTATCGTAGTAAATTCGTATCTCAAAAATGCATTGAATTGAACGTTCCATCAGAATGCATGTCGAGTATTTTACTTCCGATCTCAGAACCCATTGTTTTTGCTTCTAAGCTTGAAAAAAGTAGTTACGAATTTTGTTGATCCGTTCAGAATCCAAAAAATCAAAACTGTGAATCGGTTACCAAAAAATAACGAAATGATAAATGCAAATATATTTTAAATATATTTTGATTTTGCCTAATTACTAATGTACCATTTCTATTATTTAATGTGAATATTTTAGGCAATTAAATTTGACCATTAATTAAATATAGAGGACATTTAGAATTTGGTTTTAAGTTTTAACCAATCTACCTCGTTTCATTTGATCCGTAGCAAGCTAGCTGTATCACCATGTTGTAAGTCACACAACAGGGAGCTTCTCAAACCTTGTCGGACGGTGGAAGAAGTAAGCTTTTCTGGGCATGAAGTAGCATTTGTGGCTGTAGGCTGCTATTACATGCAATGTGATCAGCACATGTCTATTTTCAACTGGTCCCAATGCCAGATCAACTGAACTTTCCAGAGTGTACAGTGCAACCTTATCTGCGGAATTTAATATAAATGCATGCGTTAAACTTTAGATAACATAGAGCGACATAATACAAACTCCCACTGAATCCGCATATCAATTGAGACGTCTCTCAAAAGATCTTAGTTAACTTAAGTGGCGCCACAATGGAGTTTAACACCAAATACTCTACATTATTCTTTCACTCTGTACTTTATATTCACAACAAAGAATCTGAATCCAATGATCTTTCACACTGATTATTCTAAGTTGTAAACTGAAAATGATTATGTCAAAATCACCCAATAATTGAATAGTCTTTAATCATATCAAAAGTATTAATGTGATAGTGACTTTAACCATATTCCTTAATTGATGCCTTATAATTTGCTAGTCTAGTGCTGACGTAGACAAATTAAGATTTATAACAAATCATGTAGGGCATCATCATAAGCGATCTCGACTAACTGAACATCCGTTATTGAGCAAATATCTTTAGCGTTCTCTTACTTTAAATTCAATTCTGAATTCCTAAAATATTTGCACAACGTGTGATATATGTACGCACTTCCGAATACATACATAATCAACCAAAATTTAACGTGTATCACATGTTCCACCAAGACAAATCAGAGTAGCACAGCGGAAACATATATAGCGTGATCCAGAATGGTAATAACCATATCGGTGCTTAAGCATAATAAACTGAAATTATACATAATAAGTACCATTTATTGCATAAGAAATCTTAAGCAACATTTTACTGCAAAACAAATCTTAAGCAACATTTCGCTGCAAAACAAATCTTATGCAACATTTTGCTGCATAAGAAATCTTAAGCAACATTTGCTGCGGAAGAAATCTTAAGCAACATTTTTCTCCTCCGACTTCATTATGTTGTTTTCAAATTGTCTTTATAATTTCTTTCATACAATTGGCGAGGTTGCTAAATTTTTTATCCATTTGAATACTTATTCGATAAGCGGGCATTTACCTTTGAAAGGGATTTGATGAACTATTAGTTCTTGAGGGTTACAATTTGTGTACTTGACTAATTTTCGTACCCTTCACGATATTCTTTCCTTCTCTTCAAGATCAAGAGTGGTGCTAAAAATATTATCTTTTTGGAAGACAATGAATCGGTCTCAAATAGAAAAGTCAATTTTTTCCATCCATTAATCATTTAGTTAAATCCTCAATTTTAAATTATAGAAATGCCCTGATTTTATAACCAAACTTCTCAAATCCCTATTAAAAAAACATTTTACAAATGCTCTACTTTTATATCAATACCAAACCCAATATTCTTTGGAAAAATAAAAAATTTGGTTTTACAAAAACCGGAATAATATGGGTTTTACAAAACTAGACTCGTTGGAATACAATATATATTCGTTTGCTTATCCGACGTGGATCTTAGTCAGCGATTTAAGGAATCTGGTTTTACAAAAATCCGACTCATTATGAATCTGAATTTTGCAATGAATGTGATCCCTTTTTTCAGTGCATCCCATCACTTCGAGCCTCCTGATTCTGCCCCTAGCACAAATGCGACTTGCAACGCCAAGGTCGGTCGGATGATAAGGGCAAAGGATTGAAGACGATTTCGAAGATATTAGTTCATTAAATTGTTGATTTTAAATGAACTGCATGATTGATTTGAGATTAGGGTTTCATATATTGAATATCCGAGTTAGGGTTATTGTCACGACCCAAAACTAAAGATCGAGACCGGCGCAAGACCAACGGTCAAGCAAGCCTCAGAAATTATCAATTTCATATTCAATACCAGTAGTAACTAAAAATGAGACAGTATAGCGAAAGTAATTAAGTAAACAGACTCTGTCAATAAACTCTGAGTACAACGGAGCAATACTAACTAAAACAGAAAATGTCTAAGACAGAAGAAATAAATACGGAAGGCTAAGTTGATGGCACCGTACGTCAAACGTAAGCTCCTCAGTTACGACTGATGGCGAATCTCGTACTAGCACTATCACTTATCTGTAAAAATGAGGGAAAATAACGGGGTGAGTCAAAAGACTCAGTGAATACATAACATACTTTATTAACGTTTGGTTTACGTTCTTTAATTCATTTTACTCATATTTTTCATATCACATACTCAAATACACATATACAGATAATGATGCATAATGCGTGTATGCAAATGTATGTCATGTCTGTGGGCAGTCGTCACTGCCGGTCCGGACCATCATCAGAGTGCGGGTCATACCGCCATATCATATCTTCGTGCTTCGCCCCACGGAGGGCATCACGCCAATCACCACCATATCATCGTGTTTCGCCCCACGGAGGGCATCACGCCAATCACCACCAGATCACATATGCATGTCGTGTCGTGTATGTAATGATGCACACATATCAATTCATATCATACAAGTCATATACATATATACGTTTATATTATTTATCATTTCATATATCATGTCCATCAAGCCATCACTCAAATATTTACTTAGTCTACGAAAATAAAATATATTATATACTCACCAATTTATACTCAACTCCAAAGTTAGCCTCAACCTGCCCTCAATCGTAAACCGATCCCTTCGGTTTAATCCACACGACGAAATCCAATACTCTACTAGATAGCTTCTGAACTCTGAAGAGAATTGAGTCTCTGATCTACACCATTTAATATAAAAATCTAAGTTTTCTCACGATTTCCAAATTGATGTAAAACTCTGGCATTACACACGTGTCCACACCATGGCCTAAGCTTCCATACTTAATCATTTTTTGACTTTTCAAAGCTCCTTTATCACATTCATCTTATACCAATTTTGGTGAAACAAAAATATCAGTTACTCACACATACCTTTCAAAACAATTTAAATAGTCAGCCATATACTAACCTGTAACAAGCCCTACGTAAGAACAAGCTCCTCTTCCAACATCAACTTCACTCAAATCTCTATGGGCAGAGTATGACTTTATGTTTCTACGTAAAACTAAATTTCAAATATCCAATTATCTCATTGTTTAAATCAACCACTCCTCCCACATTTATCTCCACGTAACCCTGGAAGTTTCTAACTTCCTTTCCATATCTTGCACGTAATCTTCTCACCCAATTTCCAAATTTAGATATAATTTATATTCTAAAATAATCTATTTGTTATTTATTAAAATAAAAGTATGGATATAATATTTCTACCCTCCTTCAAAAAATTCGTCCTCGAATTTAAATAAATGTACCTTGAGTCTTAAAAAGATGAGGATATA
>QZGG01003361.1:0-20890 GCA_006409495.1 Sedum album | reverse complement strand
ATTACCCAAGTGATTCAACCCTTGGAGAATTGTGTTATTTAAAGTCTAAAATTAAAATGAATATGTCTGCCACTTTGAACCATGCCATTGATCTGTTGTTAAGTTGAATCTGTTATAACGCATTAGAAATAGTGATGTACATTTGTGCGTCTCGAATTTACTACAGAATATGATGGATATTATTAGCAGGTGTAGTTGACCTCTCTTCTGTGAATTATAATTATTTTTCTAAAAGGTCCGTTATTCCTGTGGTGCAGATTATATTATAATACTGGAGAAGCTAGCTAGGCTTATTATCTCTTTTGATTAACAATTTCTACTTGTATGACTCATCTTTCAGCTATTAATGAAGGCTTTACAGCAGCAAGAAACTGAAGATCCATATAATTTACATCCATTTGTTTAGTTTAGGTAATAAACCTACTGTCCATATCTCCAGAACTTTATCGTTTTCAGGTTTCTAAAGTCATTTTCCTAATATTTGATCTGTATCAGGCAGATCCAACCGTCTTCCAATCAAAATTAAAAACACTTGGTCTTCATATGTACCTCCCGAGTTTGAGCTGATTTTTATTTCTTTATTTTGAAAATGAATCATTATAGTGAGAGTTTGAGCTGATGATGACTGATAAGTTGATAGTGGCTCTCAGGCAAATCTCGATCTACAAACAAAATAATGCACAGAATCTGATCCTATCTTTATCCTTCATATTCAGTTGGAAGTTGAGTTAAAGGAATGTGGGGAAGAGAGATCAGTTATAGGGTTTTTGAATTGAAAACTTGATCAACCTCCATATGCATATATATTAGGAGGTTGTATCTCGTGGATCTATCCAATTTGGTGGACTCGTGGATCCCACTTGCATTCGTTGATTGCATTTTTGGACGCACCAGATTGCGTCACGTAGTGTGCACATGACAAATGCACACGTGCAAGTCACATGCTTCATTAATATACTGACACAATCTGGTGCGTCCAAAAAATGCAATCGACGAATGCAAGAGGTGATTCACGAATCCATCAAATTGAGAGGATCCACATGATACATTCTCTATATATTAGTACACAGGCGTTCTATTAATTAAGCAAGACTATTATTTCTCATTTTCTGCCTTAAATGATCAACTTTAATGCCCTTTAATTTCTGCCACCCTGTCCTAGCTAGCAGACTATGGACCTCTTTAGCTTCTTTTATTTTAGGGTTTTTTATCCAAAACCACCCTTATAATAGGGCGTTTTTTCATCAACCACCCTTATAATGACTATTTACCAAAAAACACCCTTATAAAATTTTCGTTAGAGTTTAACCACCCATATAAAATTTTCCGTTAGGGTTTAACCACCTAATGCCAGTTCCGTTAACTATTCCGTTAAAATTTGATTTTTTTATTTTTTATTAATTAAAAAATTTAAAAAAATTTAAAAAAATTTAAAAAAATTTAAAAAAATTTAAAAAAATTTAAAAAAAATTTAAAAAAATTTAAAAAAATTTAAAAAAATTTAAAAAAATTTAAAAAAATTTAAAAAAATTTTAAAAAAATTTAAAAAAAATTTAAAAAAATTTAAAAAAATTTAAAAAAATTTAAAAAAATTTAAAAAAATTTAAAAAAATTTAAAAAAATTTAAAAAAATTTAAAAAAATTTAAAAAAATTTAAAAAAATTTAAAAAAATTTAAAAAAAAATTAGGATTTCATGATTACTATGTGCTAAACATGACATGAAGGATAACATGACATGATTACTATCTTCATCTTTACTTGTTCATCCATTTCCTGATTACTATGTGCTAAACATGACATGAAGGATAACCAACCATGAGACATAATACACAGACTGTTTGTGCATATTCCGATTTCTAAGGACTGGAAACTTGTTGAAAAATAAAAATCTGAGTTCAATTTATATACGTATTTGAAAAAAGAAGAATGGTAACACCCTAGTTTGTAGGGCTAGAGCATCAGATGTGAGATAATTAGCGTGTGCCAGCCATATAAGCTATACCACAACATTATTATTTGTGATAAATGTCCTATACTGTTGTGACCTTGAGACTTGCAAAGACTTGTATCAAGTGTTACTGCCAGGCTCTTCAATGCTAACATATAAAATGAATGAAATAAGCAAAGACTTTCATGAAAATGTGGATTGTAAATGTCATAAGTGTGATTTGAAATATTAGTATTGTGAAAGTGAAACAAAATCCTACCATTTGAGCACCTTGGTGGCAAACATACTTTGATATTAGCAATGTCAAATTTTGCATTGCTGAAATTTATGATATCATGAATGTGTATGCCCCACTATCTCCCACTCGTTTTGGTACCACCACAAAGAGTCTTTCACATTCTAATTATTTGTATCCACATCCACTAACCTTAACATGTATACTTGCTTCAACTGTCAATGATGGAGCATCATGCCATTTTCAAAAATAGCAAGCCGGCCAGTTTGCTCGGCTGGTCTATGAACCGCTTAACTTTAATATTGTATGGACATTGTTACTGTTAGGACAAAACATTCATGATTCATGCATGTCGGAACATGACACTGGGTATGTTAATTTAAAGAACTCAACACAATTTCAGCTAACTTCTAGCTCATGTAATGTTACTGTTGGATAGGTATCATGCATGCAATTTAAATAACGTGATTACGCAAACACTATGCTTAGCGTTTCAAGACAAGACGTTAAAGTTAAGGATCTTAATTACATATTTCTTAATCATCTTCCCCAATGTCTTTAAAACTCCAACCAATACATAATATACATAATATACATTTTCGCAAAATCTCAAATTAAAATGTATCATCTTAACATAATCATGCAAAGTTGTGTTCATGGCTCCGTGCCTCCAGCAATTATAGCTTTTTAAAATGTAGAGATTGGTGACGATGGATTCATTCCTTGTGATGTTCCTATTGACTTTATCGTAACGGTCAAGTTATCTCATGCCTTGGGTGTGAAGTTTTTGAGTTCTTCCATGCATTACTTATATTTAATCATATGTCACATGTGACATGTCTATTCATGTTGTTATGTTAATCTTTGAAACTGTTATTTAATAATTTGACTAACAACTCAAAAGTCTAATTTGAACTTGTTGCCTCTACGCGTTTTATTATACCATGTTTATAATTTTAAATGATTTACACAGACAAATTGATTATGCATTCTGTGGGTTCAGATCTGGTGCAGCCTACAGCCAATTGCAACGGATTGAAAATGACGTAGTTTAGTTTAAATGATTGTAAAACTACGTTGTTTTACTAAAACCCAAATTAAAAAATAATGAACCCATCGTAAAATTACATAATTTTTGCATCCGCTGCATTGGGCTGTACGCAACATAGGATCTTATTCCGCATTCTGTGCGATCGCTTTCACATATTTGATGACTTGTTAAAGTTGGCTGTACTCTCCCGTGTGCAACATTGCTTATGCTACTTCAATGTGAATACACTTATACACTGCCTTGCTTGATGCTTGCATAATATAGTATTCTTCATGTACAAAAGCAAAAATTTAGACATCAAAACATTGCGAGCCAATTGAAATGTTGTTTTTATTATTAAACAAACTATGGTTAATAAGATTTTGCACGTAGTTTTATTTTGCTGCTAATGACAAACACTAAATTTTATTACTCTATTGACAACATATAATCACATTCCATTTAAAATTGGGTGTATTCTATTTTTTAAGTATTTACTCAAATGCCAGTCCCCTAACCGCCGTGTATTTTGCAAATGAACTGCTCAATTTAATAAAAAATTAAATTAAATTTTAACTGTCAAATTAATCAAATTTTATGTCATTTGGTTTACATAAAACCATTATCACCCTTGATCCTATCCCTCATTCTCGTAATTAAATGTGAAATAATTACAAATGGAGATATAAATCAAAAGCTAATGTGTATCTGGGATTCGGATCCCAAACAGCGTACAACCTAATACAACGTAAATTCAAGAAAAAATGACATATAGTTAGGAATGAAAATCAAGTTTTGTCAAGTTTTTGTTGATAATAAAATTTTAAAATACAATCATTTGACTTTTTATTTAAAGAAAAAATTATTGTAACAAGAAAATTAATTTTACTTACAATAAAAGATGCATATAGTTAGGAATGAAAATCAAAATTTAAAAAACACCTAAACCTAACTAATCCATATTATACCATAAATTAGTTCTGGCGAAGCTTCATTAATCAAAAGGATCAGACATCCAACCACTGCGATTCTACCACGTCATCTAAGGGCCCACCTGATAATATCCGACGTGGCACAATCCCCCTACCTCACTCGCCAGAACTTTTCTTAAATGCGCATCGAAATTTTTCATCCATCTCTCGATCCTTATTTCTCTCTCCTCCAATTGACTCACACGAATCCATCTTCGATTCCGCTCCCGCTTCAGATCTCTCCGCACCAGTTTCCTCGGCGTCGCATTGATCCGTTTGATACCAATTTCGCCCGAAATGGTCACGATTTGGCGCAGTTAGGGATTCGTTACTTCGTTTGTAGATAGCTTTATTGTGTAATTCGTAATGGGTTTGTGTAGTTCGAAGCCTGCTGGCAGCTCTGGGAGGAAAGATGAAATCCCTGGCGAAGGAGGAGGAGAAGGGTGCGTCGGTGAAGGGGAATGGAGTTGATTTGAAGGAGAATTCGGAAGGTACTGGTGAAGGAGGAAACCCTAGTAAATCAGAGAAGAAAGAGATCGATCCGGAAGCCGGGAAGAAATCGCCTTTTTTCCCTTTTTATAGTCCCAGTCCGGCGCATTATTTGTTTGGAAAGAAGACGCCTGGGAGGTCTTCTCCATCGACTGCGAGTGCTAATGCTACGCCCAAGAGGGGTTTCAGATTGCCTTTTCCTCCACCATCTCCTGCCAAGCATATAAAGTCGGTATTAGCAAGGAGGCATGGGGGTGTGAAGCCAAATGAGGCGTCTATTCCTGAAGGGAATGAGGTTGAGGGAGGTGCCGGATTGATTAAGAGTTTTGGATTTTCTAAGAATTTTGGGAGTAAGTATGAGCTTGGGAATGAGGTTGGAAGGGGGCACTTTGGGTATACTTGTGTTGCTAAGTTCAAGAAGGGTGAGCTTAAAGGTCAGCAGGTTGCGGTTAAAGTCATTCCCAAAGCCAAGGTTTGGAGTTTTCTGAATTTCAGATTGATTTATTGACATTCGGGGATTTATTGACATTCGGGCTAGTTCTGAGCTTGGAGTATAATTTCGTTGACATTTGTTTTCTAATTTGTTGTGTTGTAGATGACCACAGCCATTGCTATTGAGGATGTTCGACGAGAAGTTAAAATATTGAGAGCATTGACTGGACATAACAATCTTGTTCAGTTCTATGATGCTTATGAAGACCAGGAAAATGTCTACATAGTAATGGAGTAAGCATCAAAGCTTCTTTCTGTAGCAAGACTTTGTGTTGCTCTAATGTTGACTTAGTATCAGTCAAGAGAGAATGAAAGTCATTACTGTTTACTTTATCCGTTTCCTTGTTTTGTCGCTTATCACTTATCTAATTGTGATGTCTATCAGGCTATGTGAAGGAGGAGAGCTTTTGGATAGGATACTATCAAGGTATTATTCGTTCGTTTTGTTCTGAATTTCCAGGTGCACAACATTCTTGGGGCGCCGAGCAATGATGACTTAGACATTTTGTTTACTTTCTATGCAGGGGTGGTAAATATCCTGAAGAGGATGCAAAGGCTGTATTGACACAAATATTAAGTGTTGTTGCGTTTTGCCATCTTCAGGGTGTTGTACATCGAGACCTAAAACCAGAGGTGAGAAATTCACAACTGTCATGGAAGGCAAAAGAATGCAGACTAACAATTTCTGTTGCTTGTGATAAATCATGGATGTGCACATTCTTTCAGCTATTAGTTGGTAACTAGGTCTTGTGTTTGCAGTTTTGAGCCTAATATGTTTATTGCTCAATATGTACTCAGTCATTAATTAAAAGTTTTGATCTGCTCACGTTGCTGGTAACTAGGACTTAACATTTGAATTTTATACAAGCAATTACACAATCAAAATTTTAATATGGAAATGGCACTTGGTGCACTCTTGATAGCTTACATTTTTTCATCTAAATTTGATCTGATTGTTTTTGTTACTTTGCTTTAGAATTTCCTGTTCTCAACCAAAGATGAAAATTCACAACTGAAGGCCATTGACTTTGGTTTATCAGATTTTGTAAGACCAGGTTAGGTTTGTACCTTCGTTACATCAGCCTCCTGGATTAGTCATTTCTGCAAATGTTTACTCGTTAATACCTAATGGTTGCAATTTTCATGTACAGACGAAAGGCTTAATGACATAGTTGGTAGTGCTTACTACGTAGCCCCTGAAGTTCTGCATAGAGCATACAGTACAGAAGCTGATGTATGGAGTATTGGTGTGATTGCATATATTTTATTGTGCGGAAGCCGGCCGTTCTGGGCTCGAACGGAGTCTGGGATCTTCCGTTCAGTTCTAAAAGCTGATCCGAGTTTTGATGAACAACCTTGGCCTGCTCTGTCTCCTGAAGCAAGAAATTTTGTTAAGCGCCTGCTAAACAAAGACCCACGTAAACGACTTTCAGCCGTTCAAGCACTCTGTGAGTAGATACTCATCAATAATCTTAACACTCAATATCTATCTAGACAGCTTCTCATGATTCTATTTTATATTTTCAGGTCATCCGTGGATCAGAAATTCAGGTGATGTCAAAGTGCCGCTTGATATCCTGATATTTAGGCTCATGAAATCCTATATGCGATCATCATCTTTACGCAAAGCAGCTTTAAGAGTGCGTTTCTTTTGCATCCTGCAATTTTTATATGGTATTTAGCCATAACTGACAATTATATTCTGTATTAATGTTGCAGGCTTTAGCAAAAACATTGACTGAAGACGAGCTCAATTATATGCGAGAGCAGTTTCAATTATTAGAACCTAACAAAAGTGGAACTATTAGTTTTGAAAATATTAAAACGGTTAGGCTTTTCCCTCGACTTAAACAGAGATTTTCAGAATTAATTAAAACCCACACTCATCGCCGTTATTTTGTTCTTAGGCCCTGACTAGCAGAGCGACCGATGCCATGAAGGATTCACGTGTTCATGACTTTCTAGCATCTGTAAGTAATTTTAATATAAGCAGTAAGATAGATCTTGAAGTTACTAGTGAATGTGCAATTCTTAATTTGTGTTTTTTGGCAGCTAAATGCTTTGCAGTATAGAAGGATGGACTTTGAGGAGTTTTGTGCATCTACCTTAAGTGTTCATCAATTGGAAGCTCTTGACCGATGGGAGCAGCATGCTCGATGTGCGTATGAACTATTTGAGAAAGAGGGAAATAGGGCTATTGTCATTGACGAATTGGCATCGGTAAGTCTTTGTCTGCCCATGAATATTATGAAAGTTTTTGTTTTGAACAAACAACAATTTTTCATTAGAAAAGAATCACAAAAAATAGTTTTCATCCTATTTGTCAATGTAGCCTCACTTGTAATGTTGTTGAATAATGAGAAATAATTTTGTTGTGAAATACTTTCCCATTGTAGTCAAATGTATCCTGCATGCTGATATTCATGTTCTTGATTTTCAGGAGCTAGGTCTCAGTCCTTCTGTCCCTGTTCATGCCGTCCTTCATGATTGGATTAGACATACAGATGGGAAATTAAGCTTTCTTGGTTTTGTAAAATTGTTACACGGAGTGTCTACCAGAACTCTTGCCAAAGTTCAGTAATCTCATACTAAAGATGCAGCTTCACATGGAAAAATCGTCAGGTACTGATTATACAAAGAAAGGGATCCGAAATTGAATCCCCTTTCCATCGGGATGTGAAGGGAAATCTGTCATTTATAGTTAATGTGAGACTGGTTGGTTGAGTAATTGTGTGCTGAATTTAGTGACGCAGTGTGTTGAGATATATGCCTTTGTAAAGTAAAAGTGCCTAGTTACCAGTCAGGACAACTTATTTGAATCATTTTGTTGTGTATGCAGTTGTAATGGTTTTCATTTGCAATGTTAAATGAGCCTTTCATATGCATTAAACAGCTTGTTGCTAGGCTTCATACATATGTCAAGTCTCCATCTAGGCAGAGTTCTTGAGCATCATGTGAATGAATACAATCAATGCGTCCTAACACAATGATCTGTCAACCAACCGCATCTTTTAGTTACCTACACTCTCAACTCTTCTTCGCATCGAAAAAGTAACAAACATGGCTTACCTGGCCTAAGACAGTACATGAAGCCAATTTACTCAAACACAATATCTTGTCGAAATTCCACACCTGCTAAAACACTCTATAAGAACCACCACAAGTACCCAATTACCAGAAATAGTAATGATGATGCTTCACCATCCATAGAAGGAAGCCAAAGCACATGGAACAGGTCTAAGATCATCATCCCCACAACCAACTGCCCGCCATTTTTGAGCTCATACAAAGATGGATCATCAAGATTGAAACTTTCATCATCAACCTGAATACACATCAAGCCACAATATCATAATCTCTGAGGACTGATGTGTTAATATATAAACTCCACCGAACATGTCGGTTTGAGTCTTATTGTCCTGAATTAAATTTACATATGACTCCACTATAGTTTTGGATTTATTGAACTAAATCAGAATTTACGGGGTGAATTTGGAATAAACAAAACAAGAGTGGGTGGAAATTGAAAAAGTAAAAGTAAGGAGGGAGGAGGTGCCGATACCTACTGCGACATCTTTTCCTTCCGCGAACCGAACCGAATCGGTGTCTCGATCTCGTAGCTTCTCTCTTCCCATCGATTAGGGCTTCGCCACCAGTCCTCCACTTCTTCCTTGTTCAGGTAATATGTTTCTATCTTTCGTTTTTCAGAAACCCTAATGCGGCGGATGTTGTTGATCGCCTGATTGTTAGATCTGATATGTTAATTTTGGATTTTTTTATTGATTGGATATTAATCTAATTGGGAGTTGGTGATAACGTAAATATTGGATTTTTTGTTATTCAGGATTAGGGTTTTGATGTGTATGTGGAGATACTGATCTGTGAATTGTGAAGATTTGGGGTGTTAGGAATTCAAATGGCCAATAATGGTGCCGGGAACAAATTTGTTTCCGTGAACTTGAGTAAATCATATGGTAAATTTTCTGGTCCGAGTAATTCCGCCTCGTATGGGGCAAGGGTTAGGTCAGGAGGTCAGATTGGTGGTGGTGGAGGAGGAGGAATGGTTGTTCTTTCTAGACCTAGAAGTTCCCAAAAGACTGGGCAGAAACTTTCTGTTCCATCCCCCGTGAATTTGCCCTCTATCAGGAAAGAGCATGAGAAATTTGATTCTTCTGGTGGTGGGTCTGCTGGTGGCGCCGCTGGAAGTAGTTCGAGGCCTTCTTCGGCTGGGATGGGTTGGACAAAGCCAGCAGTAGCTGTTTTGCAGGAAAAAGGTACTGAAATGCCAACGGATGCTATTGGTGGAACTATGTCTAGTGCTGAAGTTGCCAGGAAGGTTGGCAGTATTTATATGCCTCCTGCCAGATCAGGCAGTTCGACTGATGTTACGAGTTCCCATGAGCTCAGATCTTTTACACCGGTCGAGAAAGTGGCAATTTTGAGGGGTGAAGATTTTCCTTCATTGCATACTTCATTATCTACAGGTTCTGGTCATACGCACAAGCAGAGAGATGGTTCAAATCAAAAATCAAAACTGCTCCCTTCTGGAGATTTGCCAAGGGATCACATGGTTACTGCTAATACTGGTGCGATTTCTCAAGTTCGCACTTCTCATAGTATGGGTTATGGGTCATCTGCAAATGATGTTGGACTGCATGTTAGTGGTCCAAAATCAGCAGAAGATTCTCGGAAGCAGGAAAGTTACATTCATGGCACCCTTCCCGAAGTTAGATTGAACCCACGGTCTGACTGGGCTGATGATGAACGTGATACTGGTCAGGTATTTACTGATAGAAGCAGGAATCATGGTAGTCATAATAATGAAGGATATTGGGATAGTGATTTTGAAATGCCTAGAGGTAGTTTCATGCCCCCTAAACCAGCTCCTAGTGTGTTGAATAAATGGGGTCAGCGCGACAGTGAAGCTGGTAAAATGCTTTCCAGTGAAGTCTTTAAGGCTGATCCATATAACAGAGATACTAGGCCGACTAGTAGGGAAGGGCGAGATAACAGTTCTTGGCGAAGCTCATCCGCTTCTTACACAAGAGCTAAGCCTCAAGAACACATGAATAACAGAAGTCAGATATCAAATGATAATAGGTTTACAGCTCCACCATCATTGGAGAGAAAATATCCAAGTTCTGTTGAAGAAGGAAGGCAGCGATGGAACAATAATGCAGAACCGTTTGCTGTACAAGGATCTGACAGACTTAGGAGCAACAGCTATCAAAATGGCTCACTAAAGAAATCCACCTTCTCCCTTGGTGGTAAGGGGTTACTTGTGAATGACCCGATTCTCAATTTCAGCAAAGTGAATAAGCCATTATCAAGTACGGAGGACCTTTCTCTGGAAGATCCCTTCAATGCTAATAGTTATGATGCGCGAGATCCATTTTCTGGTGGACTTGTAGGAGTGGTCAAGAGGAAAAAAGATACTCCAAAACTATCAGAGCTCCATGATCCAGCCCGGGAATCATTTGAGGCTGAGCTAGAAAGAGTTCAGAAGATGCAAGAACAAGAACGGCAACGAGCTACTGAAGAGCAAGAAAGAGCTATGCAGCTAGCTCGTATAGAAGAAGAGGAAAGATTGAGGCTTGCCAGAGAGCATGACGAAATAAATAGGAGACTTGAAGATGAGGCTAGAGAGGCTGCTTGGAGGGTAGAACAAGAACAGCTACAGGCCATACAAAAAGCTGAAGAGCTAAGGCTAGCTAGGGAAGAGGAAAAACAGAGGATGCAAATGGAGGAGGAAAGAAGAAAGCAAGCTGCTAAGCAGAAGCTTTTAGATCTGGAAGAGAAAATTGCCAGGAGGCAGGCCGAGGGATCGAGAGAGGGCGCTGCAAATGCTGTCAACAGCACTTCAGACCTTGATAAAGAGAAAGAAACATCCAAAGCAGCAGATATCAGTGATTGGGAAGATGGAGAGAGAATGGTGGAGAGGATAACTACTTCAGCTTCATCTGATTCTTCTGGTCTGAATAGGTTTGTAGATTCAAGCTCTGGGCTTCATTCGCTTGCTGATAATATTTCACTGCCTATTAGGGAGAGAAGTACTAATTTGCAGAGACGGGATGCACATGAAATTGAAGGCATCTCAAACTTCACACTGCGCAATCAAGACAGTGCTGCTGGAAGAGATTTGCATTACAATGCTAAAAAATCCTTAGCATTGACAGATGTGTACGAAGGATCTACATTCATGTATCCACAAAACTATACCAAGGATCCTAACATGAGTGATCCTTTTCAAACTCGAGGACAGAAGTGGAGCTTCCCTGGTAACCATGTTCATGAGATTGATTCAGATATTCATGAGAGGTTTCCTGAAAAGCTAGGGGAGGCTGGCTGGGGAGGAAGTTCGTCGTCTCATCATACTCATTCGATATATCAGGAGAGACCTTACCAGAATCCTGAATTAGGTGAAGTCTATTCATACAGCCGGTCGAGATATTCCATGAGGCAACCCCGGGTCCTCCCTCCCCCATCAATATCATCCATGAACAGGACTTTAAACAGAAGCGAAACAGAGCGGCCTGCTCTTTCAGCCTCACTTGATAGGGAGATGACCAGTAATCATGTGAGGGATTCTGGTATGCAGTCAGGGTATGATGATGTCCAGCAGGAGAACTTAGAAAATTCAGAAATGGTTGCTTTTCGCCCTGGACACGCTGGAACAAGGGACCAGCTACTTGAGGGCAGCGGTTCAGTAAGATGTGATTCTCAGTCTTCACTTTCAGTGACTAGCCCGCCTAGCTCTCCTGCATATCTTTCCCATGAGGATGTAGAAGACTCAAGGGAGACTCCAGGCTCATTAGCCGATGCAGATGTCAAGGTTATAAGGTCTTCCAACAATGATTCTGCTGTTAGGAATGAAAGCTTTTTGTCCGCTAATGATGAAGAGTGGATGGTTGAGGATCGTGAAAACCTGCAGCAGCAAGAGTTTATGATGAAGGTGGAGAGTATCAGGAAGGAGATGAAGTACATGCTGAAGATGCTACAGATATTTGTTTGAATGAGGATTTTGAATCTTTGAATATAGAGGGTAAAGATTCACCTCAGCTAGCAGAGAACTTTATTTAGGATTCAATGAGGGCATTGAAGTTGGGATGCCAAGTGATGAATCAGAGAGCAACCAAAATGAGAACAGCAAATTTTCTGCGCCACTCGCCATCAGTCATGCTGACTGTTTGCAAAATGATGGACACATTAGGGGCCATTCCCCACTCAGATGCAAGTTTTTAATAAACAAACTGGTGATTTCGCCGGCCCTTCAAATGATGATCCGACGACATCCATAGGACTTGCAGAGCCTGCATCTAACGCTGGCAAATTTCTGCCAACCTTTGCTTCTGCTCCAGGTAGTCAAACAACTACATCAATGACTGCAGCTAACCATCAGGAGGTACCAGCCAAACTTCAGTTTGGTCTATTTTCTGGCCCATCTTTGATACCATCACCAGTTCCATCCATTCAGATTGGATCCATACAGATGCCTCTTCATCTACACCCTCCTGTCGGCTCCT
The DNA here is from genome assembly GCA_006409495.1 of Sedum album. Classification (NCBI taxonomy): domain Eukaryota; kingdom Viridiplantae; phylum Streptophyta; class Magnoliopsida; order Saxifragales; family Crassulaceae; genus Sedum; species Sedum album. The sequence goes on along the minus strand of QZGG01003361.1, from coordinate 8,201 downwards.
CCCTCCCTCATCAATCAGGTCCTCTTTTTCACTTTGGTCAACTGAGGTACAATACCCCAATTTCACAGGGACTTTTACCATTGGCTCCTCAGACAATGTCTTCTATTCAGCCAAATGTGCTGGGTCAGTCTAGTTATCATAACAATCTGTCTTCGCAGCATCAAAATGCAAACGACAAGGATGCTTTGGTGAACAGTTGTGAATCTTTTAGTAAAATGAACTCGAATTCAATTGTGGATGCTGGCAGTGATAACAGTGGAGAAACTGAAAAAAGACATGGCTTTGATGTGAAAATGGATGATCAGTTGCTGCATAGTTCAACATCCTCTGACCCTGCATCTTCAACATATGAGGGCCAGGTGCAGTCAAGAGTCATTCCATCTCAACAGTTTTCAAGAGAAAGAGTAACGGTTCGGTCTAAAGCTCCTGGTCCAGTGTCTGGTGTAAGGGGTAGGGAATATATCTATACTTCTAGAAGTTCTGGAACTAGGTCATCCAATATTGCTTCCGTGGGAAAGTTTCAACGCAATAGTCAGCAAGGTGTAAATCATATTCAGATAAATTCTGATAAAAGGTTCCCTGGTTCGAATGAAAAAATGAACTTTGGTCCTAGAGGAGCTAGAATATCATCTAGGAATAATTCCATGAGGGGTGTTTTTTCGGAAAAACCAGCAAATCAAACTAGTGAATCAATTTTACCGATTCCAGGCGTTGCAAGTACAAAAAACGTCGCAAGTGGAAGGAAGGCTGATAATGGGTGTGGAATCAGTAGCTCAATTTCTTGCCGTGACACAATACAAGCTGGAGAAGAATTTATTAAAAGAAATACTGAAGAGGATATAGATGTTACATTGCAAAGTGGTGTTGTACGTGTTTATGACCAGCCTGGATTGAGGTGCCGAGTGACGAAGATGACTTCATTGAAGTCAGGTCAAAGCGCCAGATGCTTAATGACAGGCGCGAACAAAGAGAAAAGGACAACAAGGCCAAATTTCGAGTAACCAAGGTGAGATTTCTGGTTTTTTCCTTCTGTTTCTGAAAATACTCCAGGCCTTTCTTTCATTTTTACACAAATTGTGGTTTCCAATTTGATTTTTTTCGTTCTTTTATCTGCAAAAGGTTCTAATTCCCTTTTTCATTACTCCAGAACTTACAGAAACCAAGATTTAATTCCCAAACTCGAGTTCCAAGGAACGGTAACAAAATATCCTCCTCACTAGGTAAAAGACCACCTCACACTCCTAGTTTTGTTGCTACTGAGGATAGGAATCAAGAAAATACTGGACCTGTCGGCGGGGACTCCATCTCAGTATCCCAACCCTTAGCTCCTACAGGGACTCCTTCCACACACATTGATAGCTGTTTTGAGAAAACATCCCAATCTACAAGGTATTACTCACTAGTGGAGTTCTTAAAACAAATAGCAACCCTGCAGCTTATCAGTTAGTAAATGTTCATTGCAGGCCTGTTCAGGGCAGCAGGCTACCCGATATATCAACTAGCAGCGAAGTTGGACCTGGATCTACAATTGAGAGCAAGAGCAAAGCCATGGAGAATGTTGAAGCATCCATGAGTCCATGGAATAATGTGTGGGTTAGTCAGCAGGTATATAAAACAATCTTTCTACGACTTGAAATTTGGATAATGTGTTTGCTTTTGGTTTCTTGCATGAACTCGGTCTACAAATATATAGAATGTTTACTGATCCAAATTTTAGTTTGTATTTTAATAGTTGGTGTATCCATTTGCCTTGAGACAAGCGTAGAATGGAAATAGTTAGGTTTCATATACTCCGAACTCGTTTCTAATTTCTTCTATAGCTTCTGATAGTCCGTAGCTTTCAAACCAACTTGTATCTGTTAGGCGCGGTCATTCTTTCCCTTTATCATGATGTACTTGTTTCATGCTATCTTCCGTGACCACGACTGTGGCTGCCTGATGTTTAAGAGTGCAAGGAATTACAAATACAATTTTCTGATTGAACTAATTAGCATTCACTCGGTTATTTTCTCCTTTATGTGTGAAGAGTACACAACTCTGAACATTGTGAGTGCTCAGTAGATGTGATTATGTTTGCAACTCTCATGTCTTTTTTCATTGGTTTTTAGGTTATGCCCCTGACCCAAAGTCAGCTGGATGACGCAATGAATCCTAGACGACTTGCCGCTGGTGATTTTTATTCAGGAAAAAGCTCTGGGTCAGTCGGTGAGCCAGTCTCATCTTCATCAAATCTGATTAATGACAAGTCATTTTCATCTGCTGCAAGTCCTGTTAATTCTTTACTTGCCGGCAAGAAAATTCAGTTTGGTCAGTACTTCATCCCATTTACTTCAGATTTTGGCTGCCTTACTTTACTTCTTGAATGACCCTTCTCATATAAATGAGTTCAGGCGCTGTCACTTCTCCACCGATACTCCCTCCTAGCAGCCGAGTTCTTTCTCAAGGGATAGGATCAGGTAGATCTGACCAAGCATCCCATCAGTTATCTTCTTCAGAGAATGTGCATTCAGTTTTCAATGTTTCGGAGAAACATACTAAAGAGTCTAGCATTCACATCACCGTATCTGAAGCCAATGTAGCTCCATCTGCAGTAGCTGTTGCTACTACTGATATACTGGGGACTGGAGCTGATCGCTCAATAAATGTTTCAGCTCCTGAAGGTGTCAAACAGACCACCGATGGTAGTAGCGCTACTGGTCCCTGTTTGTTGATTTTGATTTATGTTACTGAATTACTATGTCTTCATGGAAACCTATTTAAGAATGCTTCTCGAATCTGTAGGTAATAACAGTGACCAGAGAACTTCAAGTCAGTCAAGAACTGAAGAATCGCTTAGTGTCTCGCTTCCTGCAGATTTGTCAGTTGAAATGTCTCCTATCTCTGTGTGGCAACCTCTGCAGAGCCCGCAGAATGCTCCACACCATATGCTTTCCCACTTCCCCGGAGGATATCCTTCTCATTTTCCTTTCTATGAAATGAATCCCATGGTAGGCGGTCCTGTCTTTGCTGTTGGACCTCCTGACGATGCATCTGGGTCCAAAACACAATCTCAGAACAATAATACAACAATGTCAGGTCCTCTTGGTCAATGGCAGCAACACCATCCAGGGCCCGATTCGTTCTATGGACATCCTGCCGGGTTTCCTCCTTTTATAAGTCAGCCTGGAGGGATTCCGGGTGCTCAACGCCCTCCCCACATGGTTGTCTACAATCATTATGCACCTGTTGGACACGGACAGGTAGGTCTGAGTTTCATGGGAACTACATATGTCTCATCTGGCAAACAGCCCGACTGGAAACACAACCCTACATCCTCTGCCATGGCTGTCAGTGAAGAAAATGTTAATAACATGAGAATGAATTCTGGGCAGCATATTCATCACAGCATACCTACTCCCATCCAACATCTTGCTCCTGGCCCTTCACTACTCCCTGTGGCGCCTTCTCTGGCTATGTATGACGTGTCTCCATATCAACAGGTAACTTGCTTGCGTCTTATTTGACAGTTGGTCGTTTTGACATTTAATTGAAATGGCGGTCTCCTTGGTCTTATTTCCTTAATTTTCCTATATCTGCTGAAATTAGTTGTGCTGCTATTGTTTTTCAGTCATCTGACATGTCTGGTCCGGCTAGTTGGTCACATGTTCCTCCGCAGCATCTTCATTCCATGCCTCATCTGCTGCCACACCCGGAAAAGCTAATGCATTCGCAACTCAGTAACGGATCTCCTCCTGAAAAATCAGAAATGCCAGCTACACTTATCAACAGGTTGCCAGACTCGCAAACTGCATCTGCTAATAACTATCCCTCAACTAGCAGCAGCCTGACATCCCAATTTCCAGCTGAGTTGCTGGTTGAGTCATCATCCGTGTCCAGAATCAGTGACACAAATGTTGATGCTGGCAAGATAGGTTCTTCCCAGAGTGGTGGGAGCAGTCAGAGTATCACGCCCATGAAGAGCCGATCTCATCAGCAGCAATCCACAGGATTTAACCACCACAGAGGAGGTGGTTCATCTCAGAGGAACAGCAGCGGGAGGGAGTGGCCTCCCCACCGCCGAGGTGGGTATCATTTTAGAAACCAGTCGTATTCAGGAAACGAGAAGAGCTTCCAATCAGTAAAGGTTAAACAGATCTATGTGCCCAAACAGCAAGCAGCAGCAACAGCTAATGTAACAGCACCAGGTACATGATAGTTGGACGCTAGTGCCGACTACCAACAAAGGCAAGGCAGCTCTGCGTTTCTTGTTTTGAAGTTTCATCTCCATGACTATTTAAGCTTCATCTCCCAGACCGTGGCCATTAAATTATTCTCCCTCATATGTTGGGGATAACAGACAGTGTCATTGTGGCAGTTTTGACTGGATTTTTAAGGTTTGGATTAGCCCTCAAATGTCTGTTTAGGCCTTCTTTATCAAGATACCTGAATTTGTCAGTGTACCAGCAAATATTTATGTTTAATTCAAACAATTCTACGCCTTTACCTGATTACCGAGTGTTCAGTGTTTATCCATTCCATCTTTGAAACACAAGTATCGACCGTCGGCCCAAACCTGAAAGCCCACTACTTTGTATGCCACGTCATTCACGGGTCCTACCTCATAAGCCACGTCCTTGTGTTGGATAGGTCTAGGGTTCGCGATTGATCGAAATCGAAGACGAGAAGAAGAAGACGAAGATGTGGCATGAGGCGCGGAAGTCGGAGAAGAAGGTACACGACATGATGGACGCCGCGCGGAAGAGAGCGCAGCGGAGAGCTTTGTATTTGGCCAAACGACGCGGCGACCCTCAGCAGTCCATTCAGGTGATTGGATCTCGTTGCCGGACGTATCGTGATGATGGATTGTATCAAGCTACTGAGGATCAACAAGGCCTGTAAGATTTCTTTTCAAATAAATGTCTTAGGTTTGTTAGTTTCTGATTGATTTGGATTTTGTTTGTCTGTACCGTATCATTTTGATTCATCATTTTGCGACAGGATACCTTGGAACGGTAAAGAGGATAATCTGATTGACAGGTATGATTTGACTAGTTTGATTTTATATAACTCACCAGTCTTGATTCACATGTCGCTGAAGAGATTTCTATCTTTATTGTATTGTTAGATTTGATGGAAGAGCTCTTCTTGATTTTATTCGAGAAGCTGGTGTGCGCCGTCATCATGTTCAAGAGAAGACTGAGGAGGAAGAGGAGCTTGAGGAGTTCGTTAATTTTGAGCGATATCGGGATTTAATCAAGCATAGGCGTAGAGGATGTCGGTACTTTTTGATTTTTGAGCAACAGACTAGTCATTTTTCTTTTTTATGTTATGAAATTCAAAAATTAATTTTTAAAGTAAGACTACACTGGGAGCCCCAGTTTGAGGTTGATGTAAGGCAGTGGAAAATTTTGTAACTGATTCAGGATTACTAAAATATGTTTTTACAGTTAATGATGCCGATGGACTTCAGCATGTTAGCCAAGTAATGGATGCAAAGACCATGCCTTTTGCACAAGACAAGTCAGTTTTTGTATCTGTCTCCCATCTCTATTTGAAATTCTCACAAGTCATTATGTCAGTATCAAAATAAGGAACTGATATTAGAGGGCATTGATATTGGGAGTATTTTTAGTGCATTTATCATTGTTATCTTTTAGCTTTTTCAGTTGAATCCTTTAAATTATAATCTAATTCTAGTGTTACGACTTCAGTTGATATTGGGAGTTTTTGTGCATTTATTGTTGTTATATTATATCTGTAAAATTATAATCTTTTGAAAGTTATCTTACATGCGCATATATGATGGTGTCATATACTTAAGATGCATATGCATGGTCATACCTCTTTGCAATATTTTTGTTACGGCACAGTAGCTTTTGTTTCTTACGTCTGCCTGTTTCCCCCTCATAGGTCCCATCCTCCGCCTGCGACTAGCAAAGGTTCTTACTCTCAAGTGGGATTCTCCTATCATGGTGGTGGCAAGGATGACACACAGTTTTCGGACGATGAGGATGATGACGAGGAGGAAGAAGACGTGGAAGAAGAATATATTAGCGACGATAGCAATGACGAAGGAATGGATACAATAGCTAAAGAATTTGGAGTTAAACGATTTGGTTGGCTTGTTTACATGGATAAAAAGGCTAAAGAAGAGGAAAAGAGACAGAAAGAAGTTATCAAAGGAGATCCAGCAATTGTAAGTTGCCAGCACTTATTTGGAGCTATTTTATGCTTTACCGTTGCATCTAATTTTTTGGAGGCATTTGAAATTTTCAGAAGAAGCTAAGTCGCAAAGAAAGAAGAAAGGCTTCGCAGATTGAAAGAGATGTTTCTCGATATGGTGGACCAAGGATTATGCATCATGATCCATACCGGTTGGCAATTAGCATTTAATACTACATTCTGTGTATTTTTCTCCCTCTAATCATTAATATTTCTAAATTCTTATCATGATTTGTTTTCAAACTGTATGTTAATCTAGAGAGCCTAGACGAAGCCCCACTTATGATGCTTACCCTCGCTCAAGAAGGTTAGTTGATGTCATTTTTGACATGGCATGCTCTCACATCTTAACGTTTATTCTCTTTAACGGAATAACCAAAGCTAGAGTCATCTCTCTCATCTGTTTTAGGTCCAGATCCAGGTCCCTGTCTCCCACACACCCCAGGCGACGTAGTCGAGATCCTTATGATGATCACAGAAGTCACTCAAAGGCTCCGAAAGTAGAATTTATCACAGAGTTTGGAGGATCTGGTGATGTGGACGAACCAAAGCTGGGAGGATATTCTCCACCTTCATCCCCACCCTATCGATCTGATTTGTTGAGCCGGTCGGAGCACTGGACCTTTTATTCTTCCAAAGATAGATTGGACAGTCTTTTACTCTGCTGCAGCTTACCATATAATGACCACAAGAAACACTTCTCTGCTCGTGTAATGCAGCCATATATATGTTGTAGCTTTTTCTCATACATATTATTTGCAGGCCTTCAACTGGTTGCATACTTGAAGCATTGCATATGGATCCTGCATCTGGTATAACCCTGGAGAAAGATAAAAACACTAAAATTTCAAGGAATCCGATGAGGTGACTAGTGACTACTATTCAGCAATTTATGTTTTGAAGATCTTTTACTGTCATATGGTCTTGTTTTAGAAGATCTGAAGGATTGGTTCCTGCTATTGCTGGTTTATGCTACTATATGCAGATATACCTTACTATGTGACATTTGTTTCTCATTTTCGGATACAGTACATCTTCAGCACTTGCCAAGCTAAGCAAAACAAGTGCATCAGCTACCTCTTTGAAACAAGGAGAAAAGGAGACACCTCAGGAGAGACTCAAAAGAATCATGAGCAAGCAGCTAAACAAACAAAGTGTGAATCCTTGCTTCTTTTTGAGTACTATTAGTCAACTGGATCTGCAACTAGTGAACTGATTAATGTTAGATTATCAGTTAAAAAGGACAGTGCTGCTGAGATGGCTAAGAAACGAGAACAAGAAAAACAGAGGCTGGAAAAGCTTGCCGAAACTGAGAGACTAAGTCGGCGTAGGCGGCGAAGTCGGAGTAGAAGCTACAGTTCATCTCCACCTAGGTAGTTTGTTTGTGTTTTGGCTTAAACAAGTGTGAGTTATTGAAATTCGTATCATATGGATTCTTGAAAAGTGATTATTTCATTTCAGAAGGCGTAGTCGAAGCAGAAGCAGAAGTCGCAGTAGGAGTTCTCGAAGACGCCATTCTCGTTCAAGATCAGTTTCTCGGTCTTCGCTTAGTCGCTCACCCGGGTATTTATTTAGTAGTACATAGCACATCATATCCATTCCTTTTATACTATACTATTGCAGATGTTTACTATCAATTTTTTCATTTGGTAAAGACCAAGGAGCCGGACAAGATATTAAATGCTGGAACGTCACAAGAATAAAGCAGTGCAAGTATTGTGGGTTTGAAATGTCATCCATCAGTATGTGCTCTGTTGATATGCTCATCGTGTTTAATGTATCTGAAACTTTTGTTTTTCATTCCACATAATTTGGACCTGCTACTATTTTTGTTTTGGTTTCATAATTTGTAATTTCTACTCTCACATGTTTATGCAAGTATGATAATTATATGCGTTGCAATTGGCGTATTAGAAATAAAATTAAAAATAATACTCATGTTCCATACCCTCCATTTGGATGCGGGAAATACAGTGGAAAGAAAATTTGAAGGAAAATTT
>QZGG01003360.1:0-24679 GCA_006409495.1 Sedum album | reverse complement strand
TACAGTCCCAGTTCCAGCTTAAAAAATGAATATCGATCTGATACCCTAAAAGGTTTAGATGACGGCTTCAATACGTTGTCCGATGGAATGGATGGGAAGTTGAAGAAAGCTGCTACTTACTTTGAATTCAATCCTGATGAGATATTGGATGATGACTATGCGTTTAGGCCTGATATATCATTTAGGCCTGTGAGTACATATGAAATTAAGGTACGCTGATCATCCCGTTTTTGTAGACGCTAACCAGTTGGTGTTTCGTCTCGTTGATTGCAAAATATTGATTGTTCACTGGCCAACTAATTGATATATAGTCTTACTACGATTGTCTTATATACAATTTGCAAATAAGACATGAAGAACAACATTTAATTTAAATTATATGAATGTGTCCCTTTCTCCTCTTTCATTGACAAAAATATTTCTCAAGCCTGAAACTGTATCAAGAAAAATTATCATGTAGTTTATTACAATTTGCTTGTATTAGGCTACATGTTGAAGTTTGAATTTGCTTGTATACGATCCCCATGTTAAGGTGTGAAAATTTGGTAAAAAGGCGTGAAAGTCTACAACTTTGTGATGGGTGATGTAGTGATAGATATTTGATTTACATTTTATGTGCTCCACAGCGCACAGACCACCATTATTGGTTTGTATTCAGCTTATGTGAATGACAGCGCTGCTATAACATTTTCTATTACTCATTACACCTTACAGTCTACCACAAACTTTGATACTTACCTGTTGTCTCATGGTTTTATGCAGGATCTTGATCTCACAGAACCAGGGATACGGAAATTCGGTAGAAGAGCAGGATTTGAAGTAACCACTGAAGAGGTTTTAGAAAAGGCTGATTTCAGGGTAAGAATTGGAATTATGTTTAATTGTCTTTACTGGCAGAGTGTAATTCTATTGAGTAACAGAGTTGAGATGGTACTTCATATTTTAAGTGCATGTATTGTGCTGAATTGTGGTGCATGGAGATGCTAATCTATAATATGTGACAGAGATCATTTTTTATCCTTGCTGACTTTCTTTCTAGTCTTGCCTCCCATGAGGTTGCCACTGTGGTATGTGTACTTAATTCATCTATTTTCATTATTTGCAGAACGTTAGATTTCTTTCCAACTTCTTGACTGAGGCAGGACTTATCTTCAAAAGGAAACAGGTATCAGATGTTGTACCTAGTGAATCGTATCTGTCAGGTGTTATTTCTTTAAGCTTTTCTGTTCCTCTTCAACTGTAGACCAAAATCAGCGCAAAAGCCCAAAGAAAAATTGCCAGGGAGATAAAGACGGCTAGAGCATTTGGATTAATGCCATTCACTACAATGGGAACAAAATCATTTGTCTATGGGAAAACAATGGAAGCAAAAGATGAAGATTTTGAGTATGAGAGCTACAATGGCCATCCTGGTCCTGATGCAGAGATGGACTTGGATGCAGCTACATAATAGGCAGCATGTTCTTGGGTTGCACGATGGAAATCGTTCACCATTAAAGAACGTTACTCAATAAAACTACTCAGTCATGCATCTGCACCAAGAGTTGGTCTCGAAATATTGTTTGCATTTTGTGTCGATATAGGAAATCCCATTTCATCAATATTGTTAACTTCAAGTTGGAGACTCTTTTTATTAAAAGTTGAAAACTATTAGTCCCTGCAATCTTTCTATCCATGTTGCATATTTGAAACATTCAGTGCAGTTGTGCGTCTACACAAATTAGCCATCTCGCATCATCCAGTCGCACATTCAGACAAGTAATCAGATGCTACGGTTGTGTTTACTTATAATTGCACATCAGAGAGTAAAAGAAAATGGCATTGTTTCAGAACCATCTGGCTTATTTCATAAACAGAGCATGGTTCTATAAATCTGCTTCAATTCCTACAAAGAAACAGAATGAATACAGAAATCTAAACACACAAAAGACAGGAGATGATTCTATAAATCTGTTTAAAAGGAAGCAGACGAAAGTTTTGCAAAATAGAATTGATCCACGAAAAATATAAGTTAGGTACCTCATAAGGAAGTTCCGCACTGGTTAAGATATTACAGAAAAAACTCGAGTAATGGTGAAAGACGAGTGACATCTACACATCAACTGGATCCTTCTTTTCATAAGCCTCCCTAGCTTCTACCAATTCCCGATCGTATCTCTGATGGAGGACTTCTACTTGCTCTAGAAATGGTTTCTGTCTATACTCACCCAAATTTCGAGCCATTTCATCCCACCTCCTTCTACACAAGTCACCGGATCTGTGCTCCAGTAAACTGTCCCACTCCACATCTTCAATGCAGCAAGCATCCTGATTATAGAGGGCATCCACAAGTTTATAGTCATCGGTATCCGACCATTTACCTTCAACTACCATGGATGAACATAACTGGTAATACCATTTGTTACAACAAGTGGGGCTGGCACGAGTTCCTATTGCCTCAGATATTGCTCCCCATGCAATATTGTCTCGCAACATACCATGTTTGACCTTCTTTTTGTACAGCTTTTAGGATAATATCGTGATTAACCAGATCAAACAACTTTTGATACTCATCTTGCGTCCAAGCTCCCTTTTTTTCACCACTAAGTTTGTTTCTGCGATATGCATCCTTTACATGTTTCCTGCTTTTGCCGAGAAAATCCCCTAGTTCCCTCCATTTAGGCCCATTTTTCTCATGGAAGCTGAGAATCATGTCAATCTCTTCCTTACTCCACTTTCGATCTTCTGCTCTTTCATAAATTAGATGAGCTCTTTGATAAATGCTCTCAAGTGTTCTCCATGGAATAGCAAGACTGATATCTTTCCAGCAACCTTTCAGTTTGGAGTGTTCCTTGCAATTCATAACCATATTCCTCGCATTTTTCCAATTCTCATCTGAATCCTTATCCTCAGCATTTTTAGCTAAGCCATGCTCCACAATATAGTCATATAGCTTGCATTATCTTCGCATCTTCTTAAGCTGTATATCGTTTGCCTTGTACTACATCACCTTCACTACTGAGCTTCCGATATTTCAAATGTTCTGGAAAAGTGAAAACTTCCACATTGTCAGAAAATCTTACCCTCTTCTTTCAGAATTGGTCTTTTCAGAAGAATCAGCGGCTTCCACATCTCTTTTCCTCTTCTTCAATGACTTAAAACCTTCATTTTCATCTACCTTTTCCACTGAATGACCATCAATATTCTTGGAAAGCACCTTTTTCTTCTTACGCTTATCTTTCTTTTTACAATCAGTACCTATATCGGCATCAACAGTCTGAATATTTTCAGATGCAGCAGAACTTGAAATTCCCTGTGATTGTCCCTTTTTAGCACCGCTACCAACTTTCTCAGATGGCATATCTTCCGATGCAACGCCATTGCCAATTTCACCAATTTTCTTCTTCCTCTTATTCACACTAGAATGCTCTTTAGAATTATCCAACTCCATCACCTTATCAGCTTTCAACTGAGCATCTTCAGAAGCAATATCCTTAGAAACCTCACAATTCTTATCCTTTTTCTTCTTTTTCTTCTTCTTCTTGATAGCACTAACATCATCTTCCGCAGAGGCTGTCACACTTTTAGTTTCCGTCCTAACATCCGCAGAAGCACAATCATTATCAGTTTCCCTTCTCTTCTTCTTCTTTTTCTTCTTCTCAACACTATTGTGAATTTCCAGAGAGCTCAACGTATTCATAGATTCATCATCAACATGTTCAGATGCAATTCCATGCCTTTTTTCCTTCCTTTTCTTTTCAACACTAGTTTCAATCTCCACAGATCCCATCAAAATGTTCCCATCCAAAACTCCATACTTTCTATCTTCCTTCCTCTTCTTGACCTTCTTCATCTCACCAGAGTTAACAACAATTCTACACGATCACCGATAGCCTCCATATCACGGCCCATATGCAGCGGTGAGTATAATCGGAGACGGCGAGGAGACATATTAACCCTAATTCCTACGAGACTGTGTAACCCATACGACATCGTAACGAATTGAGATTTGAAGGAAGAATAATTTATTTTGGACGAAATTACCCTTTGAAGAAGAAACAATGGAATCAGCACCTCAAAGCCACGTGCCAACCTACTGGATTGCGAAGCGTGTAGTACGACGTCGTAATGTTTTGAGTTGTGAAAAGAAAAATATTGCATGTGACAAAAATACCCTTGGGATCATGGAAGAAGGAAGCAGCACCTTCTCGAAGAGTCGAGACGATCCACGCGCGTATCTATTTATATACAATGTGGTTCGATCATGCAATTGGGATTGGAATTTGGAAGATGATTGAGGTGGTGCTGAACGATCGTTTAGGAAAGAAGGTACGTGTGAAGTGCAACGAGGACGACACGATCGGGGATTTGAAGAAGCTTGTGGCGGCTCAGACGGGGACTAGAGCTGACAAGATCAGAATACAGAAGTGGTATATGATTTACAAGGATCATATAACTCTCCAAGATTATGAAATTCACGACGGCATGGGCCTCGAGTTGTATTATAACTAACTAATCAGTACCATCTTCGTTTGCACAGCACCTCGACGAGCCATGGCGCAACGACTTGAAAACTAAGGTCACAAGAACTCGAAATAATCGAGTTTATTATGTATCGAATGGTGTTACAATTATTTCGAAATAAAACATTTCAATGTTTACTGAAAATTAAACCCGTCTTTGTATGAATGATCGAATACATATAATACACAAGCATTGAATCTTTTAAGCAGCTTAATTGGATTTGGTACTTGTAGGATTGGTCGATGGTCTAGCAGTAGGGTTGATAGCTGAAGGATCTTTTTAGCTGCATCAGCAGCTTCTCTTTCTCTAGCTCGCTGACGCATTATCTCTTGTTTGATTCGCACTCGGTCCTCCAACTTACGAAGCATTTTATATCTGTAGGCTAACCAGAGGCTTAGTCCACCATAAACAACACCATATGATGCCCATACATATGGGTAAGTCTGGATATCTTCTTTGGTCAACTCATATCGTCGTTTGATTGCTTCTATCGTACTAATTGGCTGAGGACTTGCCCCTGCTGGTTCCTGAGGCTGCTGCAGAGCATCTTCATGTTTGTCTTGACTTGTCATCTAATTTATCTATACAAGAAGAAGAAGAATTAGACTCAGCTTAAGCAAACAACACGGCAAAGAGTATATTACCAAAACATTGCATATCAATCATATGGACGCTTTCAAATATACATAAACAAACTGCTGTATAGACAAATATCTCTTACTGTATTTTGTGAAAATTCAGGTTTTGGGGACCTTGCTGACTTTGTGGTGGATTTCAGTTAAACCCTAATTTTGACAAATCAAAACGAAACTCAAAATTGAAGCAACTATAAGGAAACACAGGGTACAATTGACTGAGATCGGCTAGGGCTAACGTCGACTGAGATTTCCACAGATTCAGATAAATTTTAGGCTTGAGATTAGGGCATCTCAAATTGGGAACGTTCTCGGCAATTTTGGACGCACCAGTTTAGAGAAATATCCGAAGGAGATAGAACAAGCTCGGACTCGATCTCGTCTGGATCGTCTTAGAGAACGTTCTCAAACTCTCACTCAGACTCGAATGGGGAAGTGAGACGCCGCGCTGCTTCATCCTCGCTTCAATCGGAAGTTAGGGTCGGTCGCGTTATGTTGTTTGTTTTTTTAATTTTAATTTTTGATATTAAACAAGATATCGTTAATTGCTTCTGCGGATGCTCTATATGTTGTTTCTAAATTCCAATTGATATTTTGGTTCAACCGGCTGTAACGGTTCGGTTGGATTGGTAAATTCCAATTAATTTTCTAGTTTAAGCCACACTTTAACTGAAGTGCAATGTTCAATCATTGCCGCTGTAATTGTTTCCAGGAACATAATCTATGAACACATTAAGTAAAGCTTTACTCATTGTCTGGGCGATTGATGCAAATGATTTGAGAGTACATCTTCCAGTAGTTATAAGCAAGTTATATAATGACCATTTTGCATTTATCTTTGAATTGATCAGTCATTATTTACTCATCTCGGTCACAGTCTCACATCACTCTTGTCTTATTTATGAAGCTTACTAGATTGAGAAAGAAGGATGTGACATTGACATAGGAAGGTAAAGCTTCTTCGGTGGAAATATCTGGACTTGAAATTGGATGGGGCCAGGTTATCATAATTTTTCTCTCTGATTGTTATTGTTCTCTTTGACTTGAGTTTTAGCTTTCTGATTCTTTTTCTCAGTTCCAGAATTGGATGGGGCCAAGAATTTAAAAGATTTGTTCTAAGTTGCCGAAAATTCCTTTAAACTATGACGGAGAACATGGTCTGTGGACTCTAAAAAGGAAACTGGTGGTATGAACTTTATATATTTTAGTTGTCAGTTTTTCACAAACTGAATGTTAGTTTGGTGGGATCATAATTCAAATTGCGGAAAAATTGTTCATTCTCCGGGAGATCAAACATTGATATTTATTCTGTGTTCTCTTTATTGACGATTCTATAGGAAGGGAAGTATGTGTACAAGTATATCATTGACGAACCCAAGAGAAGAAGTCCTTGATCACTTTTCTTTACTTGTTATTAAAAGGGTTAATTACAGATGACCACTGTATAATAGATCATATTTCACCCCACCACCTTTATTAATTAAATTTGCATTCAACCACCTTATAATCATCGCCGTTATCAAATAACCACCTATGCTAACGGAGAGGTGGTTAAATGGTAACGGAAGCAATTATAGAGGTGGTGAAGTGAAAATTTATTTATTATATAGGTGGTGTATTGTAATGAAAATATTATTATTATATTAAAAAAGTTAATATATTTAACGGAATCTTTGACGGACCAGTGACAAGTGGTTATTTGGTAACGGCAAACGTTATACAGATGGTTGAATGCAATATTACAATATAAGGGTGGTGGAATGAAATATGGCCTATTATACAGGTGGTCATCTATAATTAACCCTTATTAAAACCTATCAAACCTTCAATCTACAATCCCCCCAAACTCTTTTATGTTAAGCAAACTTAGGTAATTCTCAATTAGTTAACTATCACCTCTTCTCTTGGGTTCGACCCTAGGTCTCCTAGGTTATAAATGTGTTTGATGCGTGACGAGGATAAGTGTTTTCCACGAATACACCCTAAATTGCACACGTCAATCAGAATAGCTTATTTATGAACATTAATCCTAAGTTCAATTTTCATTCCATGCTTACGACTAAGAGATTCATCAATATGGAGGCCTCAATCTCTCAATCTATTGGCCTCCCTTAAACAATGGACTCCCCTCAATTTCTCAATCTATTGGGAGAGTTAAAATCACTTAGGTCAAGTAAACTAGTCATCTAACTCAATCCTACACTTTCATGTCAAGATCAAGGTAGATAATCATGCAAGGCATTCTAATCAACTTAATATCAACTTTTATTGCATATATCATTGATTAGGTTCAATTAATTACACTTTAGCATTTTAACAAACACTTAATGTGCAACATATAATAGATGTAGCCAATGCATATAATTCACATCAAATTTCATTGCATAACAAATTAATCATCATCCAAATACATGCATGCAACCTAGGGATCCACAGGATCCCTAACCAATCACTACTCACTACTCATACTATAAATGAAAGCAACAACAATTGAAATGTATGAAAACATGAAATTAATTGCACACTAGAGTTGTAGAAGAGATGTGGATGCTTGATCTAGGGTTTTTGATCGAACTACGAAGTCAAGGCCCCGAGTTTGAAATGATCAAAAAGTTTATATAGTCGGTGGTCCTTTCCCTAGCAAAAATGTCCTCGGCCGAGCAAGATATTTGGGGGAAAATCTACTCGGCCGACTAGAATCTCCTCTGCCCGAGCAGATTTGAATGTGGCGCGATTTGGGTCCTCGGCAGACCAACTTGTGCTCAGCACGGTACTTTTTGCTCAGCCCGAGGAAAACTTTCTGAGCATTCTTGTATCAATCCTTGTTGACTTCTGGGCCGAGCAGAATTATCCTCGGCCGAGTAGAATTCCTTTGATCAATCCCTTGTTCAGGTCGGCCGAGCACATTCTTCATGGGCCGAGCAGATCATGTTGTGCAGCATCCGAGGAAAGTATACACTTCTGGTCAGCCGAGCAACTTTTGCATGTGTATTTCTGCCCGGTCGAGGTGATCTCAGATCATTTTGGTTCATATTCCTCGGCTGACTTGATCTGCTCGCCACCTTCTAGGACTTGCTCGGTTGGCTTCAATTTTGCTCAGGAGAGTAGAATCTCCTCTTGGGCAACTTGACTTGTATTTTCATCCTTTTTGCTCCATTTTATGCTTTGTACTCTCTTTGATAAAGTTTGAATACAATCTACATAAAACACAAAAGAGTATCAAATTCTTCACAAAATAATCGAGAACTAGCAAGAGTTAAGCATAGGAAGTGTACAAATACTTGCGAATTTGCACACTTATCAAATACCCCACACTTAATTCTTGTTCGTCCCAACAAGTTAGCATGAATAGAGTAAATGATGCATAATAGAACTCATGAAGATTTCAAAGATCAATCAGTGTATATGAGAGTGAAAATCAAGCACCAAGTGAAAGTTAACAATCTAAGAAATGGAATGCAAGTTATAAACTACTCCTAACTCACTTTCGTATGCATCACGGATGCATTTAGCACATGCATCAAGCCTTTAAACTCCTAGGCTGCCCTAGTGGACGAGTTGTAGTCTCGTGAGAGTTTTCCAAGAGGGAGTACTCACAAATCCCATTCACAATCACCCATTACACAATGCACATCAATCAAGAGGTAACTAAGCAAGATTTTAAGCATTTTAACTCGTAGCAAGCATGGAAATTCGTACTTCATTCATATAACACAAAAATTGGGGAATCATGTTATTCTTCACAAGCAACATTTAATAATTTTTCCATCATAGCTAGCATTTACCAAAGCCATTTTTTATGCTTCTTGTCATCACACAACTGATAAAGAGAATTTTAGCATTCATGGAAGTTTGTCTAGCCAATCATTTATGCTTGCAAAGAGCAAGTACATAGGCTCATGACATTAAACTCATTCTCAAGTATATGACTACACGTCATGATCCATAAGAGAAGAGGAGTTTAAACATAGAAAGATTAGTAGCTAGGCATAGAATTTTCACTTGTGTTGCCATGAAAAACAAGGGTCATCCAAATAGACAAATCAACCAAGCAAAAGCACAATCTCAACTTGCAAATACACTCACAATATGAATAAGGGCACAAAGTCAAGAATCAATGCGAGTTACCATTCAAGCTTCTCTTTTATTCTCTTTTTTTGTTTTTTACTTATTCAAGTACTTTCGGGTGGGGGAAATTACCTTCCTAACCCTCGGCACTTGAACAACATTTCCATAAGACAATTTTTTGTGTTAGTGCAAGTAATTTTGAGGGGGAAATTACCTTGCTAACCTCCGGCACTTGCACTACGATTCCTTTTATTTATTTCTTTGAAGTAGGAATTTCTAGAGTGAGCTTTGGGCCGAGCAGATCATGTTGTGCAGCATCCGAGGAAAGTATACACTTCTGGTCGACCGCGCAACTTTTGCATGTGTATTTCTGCTCGGCCGAGGTGATCTCAGATCATTTTGGCTCAGATTCCTCGGCTGACTTGATCTGCTCGCCACCTTCTAGGACTTGCCCGGTTGGCTTTAGTTTTGCTCGGGAGAGTAGAATCTCCTCTTGGACAACTTGACTTGTATTTTCATCCTTTTTACTTCATTTTGTGCTTTGTACTTTCTTTGATAAAGTATGAAAACAATCTACATAAAATACAAAAGAGTATCAAATTCTTCACAAAATAATCGAGAACTAGCAAGAATTAGGCATAGGAAGTGTACAATTACTTGCGAATTTGCACACTTATCACTCTATCTAGTTCAACCTTAGTTTCAGCGGATCCTCTTCGTTTATTAGTGTACGTAAATGTGCCTCCCATAAGCTCAATGTACCTCATTTGGCATTCAAGCAATGCATCATTAAAAGCAAACATTTGACTCCTGACTCTTGTCCTTCCACCCCACATTTCCTGTTGAGTAATGATTTCATTGAAGTCCCCCATTACTAACCGTGGTCCACTGTCCTGATCTCTTAAGGTACTAAGTAATTCCTAGTTGTGCCTTCTCATATTTCCCCACGCAACATCGCATCAATATGAAATCTTGAGCAGGATTTCACTGTTATATCCACCTCCTCATTCCAGAGGAATGCAAGTCCCCCTGACAGTCCAAGGTGACCCACAGCAAAATAAGTTTTGGGTCCCAATCACCCTTAGCCACTCCCAGTCCTTTGTTGGTAATTTCGTCTCGATTAAACACACTACCCGAGGCGTATAAGACCTGCATAGGTCTTGCAGTGCACGAACTACACACGGCCGCCCCAAGTCGCTATAGTTCTAGGTGATGAGCATCATTTCTTCCGGCGAGACCTGTCTCCGGCCTCCGCCAGTTCTGATATATAGATAGGTTGACACTCTTCCATCCCATCTCCATCTCCACGACCACATCCTACAGCAAATTGTCACATTCTTCCACATTCACGTACCTAGCATCTCCCTCGTCCTTCCTTCAACGATTCGAGCCTGCAATTCTTATCTATGCACTTTCGCTTGTTCCGCCATGATTCCTTTTTGTTTGGGTTTTTTTTTCTATTTATTTTATTTACCAACCCAAATTGTTGTCCTAACACCATTGTATCTTTCTCCAAACTTTTAGGGCTTGTTATATTTTTCAGTTTGTTCACGACTAGTTTTGGGCCATTCCTTTCGGCCCACAACTCATGGTCACGTTCCTGAAATTGACTTTGACTTTGCTTATAACGTACAATCTCCTTGCCTTTCTGTCTTCCTACTGCTTGTGTCTCGGGTTGTTCAAGATTATCATTGATAATGCACATTAATACTGTGTTTTATTGTCTTTACACTATGCTTGTATGTATATTTTCTTGTATAAGATTACGCTTGTGATGTAGTATTGTATTTCAGAAAAGATTATGAGCTAAGAACGAATGTGCATTAAAGACAGATGATTTAGAAGCTTATTTTGCAAGAAAAGAACAAAGGATCAAGCTTGAAAAGGAATGAGTAGAACGCGGTCGTTTTGACCAAGTGCGCGCCATTGAAGTCGCGCACACACACACGAGGATCGCGCGTCGTGGATGATGACGTCAATACAAAGAAGATGATGTCAGCAACGCGCATAATATTTCCTATGCGAGTTTTTAGGGATGAACATAGAAATTCAAGATTATCTAATTCCAAATTCAAGCTTAGAAACCCTAAAAGCTTTGTATAAATAGGAAGCATTAGCCGAGTAGTCCACATGCTTACTTGTGCTTACAAAGTCAATTTAGAGAGCTAACTGAGACGGATGTCGTTACTCTAAGGATTCGCGCAAGCTGTGACGAGCGAGTAGAGACTGACGCGCAATAGAAGGCTGACGCGCAGACTGGACACCTCCGCTAAGCTCTACTTTGTTCTTACTGTTTTGACTTGTTGTTTATACACAGATTTTGAGATTTCTAATAAAAGCATGTATTGCTAACTTGCATTATATGTTTAGACTTTAACTTGTGAACATTATGTTTTGAGGTTTTGTTCATAATGCTTGACTTGTTTAGTATTAATATTCTAAGCTTATTGCATGATAGCTAGATTAGATAATAAAGCGAAGCCTTGAACCACAGACTTAGTTATATAATTTATTATCTATTGTTAAACTAATCAGATGGACTTGACGGTTGATAAGGCACTTTCATATGATATTTTATGTCCTTTACACTATGACTAGTCAAATGTGATACCTCTTAGAGAACGAACAAATTACTTTACCAGCAGATCGCCCTCAGTTCCAGCATTGCTACAGGTTTCAACAAAGTGAGCGATGTGCTGCTTTGGATTGCCAGTGCCATCGAATTGTTGAAATTCGGGAGGTTGATAACTTATAGACATACACATACTATCAATTTTCTTGGTGTACGGTTTACTGTAGCGTGAACTACTTGAGGAGTCTCCAGTCATCTGATTCTTTACCTCATTTTCCACCATAAGTTGCAGCTGCTTCTCGTTGTATGCAATGCTTTTGTTCTTCGCAACTTCTTTAGGAACGATCTTGTGTGCGTCATTTTCATCCAATGCGACTTCGTGATCGACTTCTTTATGCTTCTCTTTTTCGCGTAGCTCGCTCAACTCTTTTCGAAGATCTTCGAGCTTTTTGTCACCTTCTTTGCTGTCTTTAATAACTTGTTCAAGCATTTTTTTCATTTCAAGCATTTGCTCTTCAACGGTTTTAACCTCTATTGTCATACGGTTGCAACACTAGGGCCAACAAATTCATTTTTCTTTAATGAAGATGACATGATCTTAGGTGAAGATGTAGCAGCAGTCCTAGCGATATCGCTCTCCTTGCGCTGAGGAGCGTTAGAAGTTATCACAACTGAAGCTGCTGCGGCAACAAATGTAGCAGATAACATGCGCTCACACCTTGGTACCTTAGCAGCGGGCAAGTTAGTAACAGCCGAATTGACAGCAATTTTGTGTGTCATGCTTCTTGTGCAGACGCCACTTGGTTGTGCGTCGGTGATAATTTGTTGTGCTGCAACAGCTTGCTTGGGAGCCGAAGGACAGGTTGTTTGTGCAGACATTGTTGTAGTTAGATTACATCGTTGTAGGGATGAGAGGTAGAGATTTTCACGTCGGGTTCACCAAATTTGTAACAAGCGATATTTCGTATAAATACAAAATAAAGGACAAATGATTTGTTTTATTGATTTCAGAAAAGTTCGTGTATAATCTCTAATAATCCTCTGATTCTACTGCGTAGTAAACAACGTACTGTTTTGTTGACTTGAAGTTTGTTGTTGCTAAGCGAGGGTCGCGCTGACTTGATCTCATGTTAGCATTTGACTTCTTTGAGTAACTGTAGCAAGCGGTACGCTGTGTACTTGTCGACTGTAGTAAGCTATGTGTTTCTCAGAGAAGTCTTCTTTTTTGAATTTTCAGGATCCCTTCAAATAAACCGGGAGTCTTCTATTTATAAGGAAAAATCTTTATTGGGCTGAGCTTGACTTATGGGCTTGTTTGTGGCCCAATGACCTATTTATTTTATTGGGGTGCAAAATAATTAAAATGAATTAAAATTTATTATTAATTAAAATAATTATTTATCTTTATTTTCAGCATTTTTAATGCCTACAATTGGATTGAGATGAGATAATGAATAGATGTGTGGATTTAATCTAGGAATCGGATTGATTAGAGCACAAATAGTAGAGGATTATATTGAGATTAGGGTTAGTGAACCGACAACATTGGTAGGATTTGGAGGGAGGGGAACATACGCCAGAGGGTTTAGGGTATTTTTTTTTTTTGATACGGGTTACATTGGGTAGAATACTAGTACAAGATACACGACTCCTCTCCCATCAATCTTGAGCAAATATCATGAAGACTTTGTAAGCGCACTCAAATAACCCTCTTTCACAACCTGATAGCATTACTAGGCACAGCTAGGATCAGTCAACAGCTTCCACCTGCAAGGGGAAGAATCACTAAGTCCACACAAGAGTGGGACAATAAACACCTCCTACACAAATGTGAGGAGAAATCATGCTACTCCGGGGTATTTAATTTTGTTAATTTAAGGTTTTTCTTAAATGTTTAGGTATTAATGCAAAATCAATCAATAATTTAATTAATGCTAAATTAGTGATAATAAAGTCGACCAACAATCTAACAAAAAAAGTTGACGGACTATGACGTAACAATGACATGGTGGAAATATTTGAATTGAATAGTGATTTCAAATTGATCTATTGGACGGGTTATTTTCGGCGCCTAACATAATAACGTTCTAGATCTCGATTTCCAAAATATCTCAACTAACTTGAAAGTTAATTATTTTGATACCTTTATCAAATCTAATTTCTCTTACTCCTAAAATAAAAATCAAAATTCATAGTTTGATTCACTTGAACAAAGCTAAATGACCAAAATTCCTAAATTGTATTTCTAATGAATCAATAGAGTGTTGCGTACGTGTGATCTCTGGCAACTTACTTGAAAATATACATCAAGGACATTTAGTTCCTGAAATGAGTTAACAAACTTGTACGTACGCTGCATTGTTATTTATATTCACAAGTTGACTATCCATCGTCACATACAATTTCACATGTTGCATTCTGTTTAGAGCGTTATGATTGACTATGGAGTGACCGAAGAAATTTCAATTTTCTAATGCTTTACGGATTGTTAAGTTTAAAATTAAGCAAGCTAAGATTAGGACAAGGCCTGATTTATTGGTTAAACATACATTTAATAGGAAAGGGTTTGGTTCCGGTACAAACCACATTTAAAATAAAAACTTAGAACCAATATAAACCACACGATCAAACAATTCAATGGATGTGATTAATGACATTATTAATATGGTAATTACTATCATCAATCAATATGAGGGGCACACTTGTCAATTCAATTTTTATAATTGATAATTAATGATTTTTTGAAAGTGTATTTATATATTTTTATAAAAAAGTGCATTACAATATTTTTGCAAAAGTGCATTAAAATATTTTTTAAAAGTGCATTACAATATTTAAAAGGTGCATTACAATATTTAAAAAAAGTGCATTAAAATATTTTTTAAAAAGTGCATTACAATCCGCATATTAAAAAAATTATTACAATTATTTAAATTTTGATGCATTTTTTAAATTTCTAGTGATGCACTTTTTATTAAAAAATTGACGCACTTTTAAAGTATTTAGTGATGCACTTTATATATCCACTAATTTAAAATTTTAAAATAAATTATATAAACTAAATTTTTTATGTAATTTAAAATAATCCATTTATTAACTATATTGATCTGAAATGACAAGTGTGCCCTTTCATCACTAAAAATAATTAATATTTGATTAATGAGGTCATCAATCCAAACCATTTAATTCCTACATCTTAAGACTCACATTAGTTCTAAGTTTTCATTTTAAAATAGGTTCTCATTTGAACCTTTCCCTAATAGGAAATATATGTTTCACAATTACTCAAAAAAAAGTTTAGTTTCTGGTATCTTATTTAGTTTAGTGTAAAATAATGGAAACCACTAATAAGTTTCGTCTTTTTCTCCGAATCATCCTTATCTTCAAAATTAATTACCTTTATGCTTTCATTAGGTTTCCGTAAGTATTTAAATGAAAATCAATTGAGAATATTGGAAAACTCAGAAAAAAAGCATGCTAAATAAATAAAACTAAAATTAAGATTGATAATTTTTACACTTTTAATTTGAAATTATGTACAATACTTTTTATTCATGTGATTTGAATTCAAATTTGAAACCAAAATATTAATAAAAATATAACGATCATTGGATTCGGGTGTTGTTGCGTTGAATAATTTATAGTGGTCGTATTTATTGAAAGTTTTAAATGAATATTTTTCATAAAAAATGTATTTGTTAAAGTAAACGGTTGAAATTAAATTATTTTTGATTACTTGGGCAGTTGAAATTGCAAAAAAACACGAGTTTGAAATTGATATTTTTAGTTAAAATCTCATTCGTAGGATTATTAGTAATCGGCAATCGAGATTTTGTCACGATGTCGTACATATACTATATTACTTTAAAAATGAGTCTAAAGAAACACTTTAAGGCATAGAATTTTTAATTATATTTTTTTCTATTTTATGGGTTTTTTCATATTTACTACATTTTGAAATTATATTGACTTTTTTAATTATAACTTCTTTAACTATCCTGATTTTTATTTTTAAAATTTGTTCATGAATTGTCTAATTTTCTATTTTTCTATTTTTCTATTTTTCTGATTTATCTTATTTTAGTGGATTTTAAAATATATTATTTTTATAAATACTTAACAAATTCCTAAAGATAGTGGATGATAGGTATTTCTGAAATCTTAAAAAACATATAGGTGATTTTTGGTTAAGTTTATAAATAAGGGTGGTACGATGACGAAACTTATGGGTGCTTTCTGATGATTTACTCTAAATATAAACTACGTGCATATGTTTTTAACTTAAAAATTAAGTTTTAATACTCATGTATTAGAATGTCTTTAAAAATGTGATGTAACGTGAATGATATATTATAATAATTATTTATATATGTAAAATGAGAATGGATCAAATGAAAAGTGCTACTTTAGTTATAAAATGCAAACAGATCTAAATTATCTATTTAATTACATCTGATGGTTGCAATCTAATCTAATTAGTTAATATATTTAATCCACAAAAGGGTAAAGTTGGAAAACATATAGTAAAATATATTTACGAATATCTTAATTAATTCTAATCCCTTATTTTATGGTAACCGACATTCAAATCAATTAATAATTAATTAAGAAAGTCTGATGATCAACTAATCAAAGTTAGAAGATATATATTTCGTAAATGAAATGTTTAGATTTGTTTACACGATTTTCATTAATCTGGTCTTATTCGGAGTTGGCATAGTCCATAAACATATACAAGTCGCTGCATTCGATAATCATAATAGTTTTAGTTTAAGTTCATTATTTGTCTATATTTGCTTCATGAATCATATTATAGAAAATCATGAATCATATATATTTTATAACTAGAAAGTTTAGTTCGTTATCTGTTTTTGTTTACATTGTTGTTCCAATATATTTATTCAGGTTTTCGTATCCACGAGGTCTGTTTTCGTATTAATAATATATTTGTTCGTATGATCCATAAATTGAACACTTCTGATTCGTGAATCATAACATAGCAAATAATGAATCATAGATTTCATATTATAGGTAACAGTATTTATAACAGCTGATGAATCATATAACAGCAAATGATGAATCACAGGCGGATTAGAACGATGGCCAGCTCGTTTTTTTCACTAACCGCTTGTCTCTCCCTTTTACTCTTACTCCTACGTTCTGTCGCAGTACATATAAAAACAATCAATAACCAACATGTGACAAAAAATTTACGTGCAAAAAATTTATGAACCAGAATATGACACATGAATCTACACATGATTCAAGATTTGATACAATATGATTCACGAATCATATGGGGTCATTTTATGAATCATGCACAACGTTTAGTGTTTTGTTAGATATATTTGTTTCAATACGATTACACGCATGATTCATGCTTTCATAAACTATGATTCAAGAATCATATGTGGTCTTTTATACTTCTCTTCTCCACATGATAAACAAATAAGAAGATAAACAGTGTACACGTTATACATCAATAAGAAGGTAGATAGTGATTCATGTGGGCACTGTAAATGTGGCCCCATGTTGAAGACGAAAACCCATAATAGGTGCTGCCTAAATGAAGCTTGATATCAAATGAATTACTACTAGGTAAAATTATCTTCAGACCCCCTCAGGCCTCAACAACTCCAATCATCATACCAATTCGTCTCATGAGTCCACTGTGTCGAAGTCTAAACTAGGCGTACCTTCTCTACCAAAAATTCCTAAGACTAAGCGTATGTATGATCATTGTACATTTACTATCTATTCTATCCACCCAATAACAATCCTCAATTTACACAAATCATAAAATCCAAATGCCTTTCAGTGCGCACTTCAATATTTCTTCCCAAATCTTTTTGGAGTCATCCTCGCGGCGACGGCGCGACCAGCAAATAGCCTAGGGTGTTGCAAATCTACACGGCATCAATATAATCGACACTCGATTTCGATTTTGCGTACCTGAGATTCTCCAATTAAACCTAGGGTTTCAAATCCAACGAGTATGAGTCGCGGATGTCTTCGATTGAATGATACACGAATCGTACAGCGCTGGGGTGATGTCTCTCAATGATTATGCAGATTCGGAGTTTCAAACCGAAGCCGATGATTTTGGAAAACACGATTTCTGAAATATATGAAACCGATTGAATTTGGTCAATTATTTTGACTAATTTGCCCTTCCACGAATATATAAATTATATTTCATATTTAATCTTTCGTATATTTGTAATTCGACCCCAAATTAATAGCCGTCAGATCTGTCCTATTTAATGGTCTAGATCTGTTTGCACTTTATAACTAGGTGTTACTTTTCACCTGATCTTTACTCATGTAAAATAAGGGTTGGATAATGCATAAACTGAATTGAATGATAAAACAAATATAAATAAACTGAATGACTAAAAACAATTAGGAGATATAAACTACAACCCGCATATGTTTTCAACTTGTAAAACAAGTGATATAATAATTATAAAATCATATCTTGGTTAATAAATAAAATATTGAACTAATTAATTTTATTTATACTAATAATTGATGCACAATAAATTTGTGCAAATAGAAATTCAATTGTATTATATGGTAACCTTCTATTTTTATTTGATTTTGATTTTGTCTAATTAATTAATAGGAGGGTAAACTTGAAAGAAAAATATTGGTTTCAGCTTAATAGCCTTTTGGTACATCAAGTGTTCCCCACAATACTTGACCTATTATTGTGATGTCGTATTATATGTTGCATTCAATGTGCATAAAGGAGTTTAATATTCTTATTTTGTTAATCTTTGGACCCAAAAACCTCCATAAAAGTTTTTGAATATTTTCGTGAGGCCTTTGATCGATCAGATGAACATATTGTGATATACAGGAGAGTCATCTTCCAATTGCCTTCCAATTTTAACCACCCCCTTGGCGTCGAGCAGCGTATAAATTTCATGGAAAAACTGAACTAAAAGAAGAACCACAAATTATAGATGGTAACGAAATGCTGAATGGATTCCAACTTCATAAATATTCAATTGTTAGTTACCATCCAAGGTACAAGCGAGGAGTTGCTTCGAATAGGTTGTGTTGGACTCACAAATATATAATGAGATTCAAAGTAATTTCTTGTTGGGAGACATTGCAGCAACCTTATTTGTTGGATGTGATACATTTTGAGAAAAATATGTTTGTAATATTATTGACATTATACTTTGTCTAGAAGGTAAGTCAAAAGACGGACTTAAAGCTATTAAAGTTTGGATGAAATAAGGACTTCATCTAGATATGTGGTTAGATGGTGAGGAGTCTTCTTCAAAGAGGGGTAGAATATCTTTGGCAGCATACACAATTTCAATCGAAGATACGAAAGAGATACTGGAGATGGTGCAAGATGTCAAGTACCCAAGTGGTTTTTATGCCGGAAACTTGAGGGATAATATTAATGTTCCCGAAAAATTCATTTGGCTAAAAACACATGATTGTCATGTGATTATGCAACGTCTACTTCATGGGGTTATTCATCCACATCTGCCTCTACACGTGGTATATCGTATTTTAGCACTAACATCATGTTTGAAAAATTGTGTTGTAGAGAGTTAAAAAGAGAAGCTATTTTAAAGGTAAAGAGAGACAATGTATTGGTTTTACGCAAGTTAAAAACAAGTTTCCCTCTACTATTTATCATTACCATATTTCCCAGATTCTTGATCAAGACCTTGATCAGGGCTGTCAATAAAGGTGGCATGTATTTTATACAGACTTACCATAAAATTAATGCAGTTGCAGAGAAACAGGGAAGTCTAGAGAAGACTTTGATTAGAGTTTCAAGGCTAGGCCATATTGGTAACAGTAGTCTAACACAGCTTCATTAGTCAGGTTTGATTGATTTTATGCATGTAAAACTAGATTCTTGCTAAACATGCATTCTTGGTAATAGACTTCACATTCCTTTAATAGATCATAGTTTAGGGTCGATTCTCTGTTAGAATAGCATGCTGACCTTTGGGGTCCAACACCAGTACCTACTATAGGAGGTAGGAATTATTTTATGTCCACAGTAGATCATTTTTTCAAGCAGGTTTGGGTGTTTCGGTTAAAATATAAAATGAAGCATCTTTTGAATAAAAGAACTGGAAAACTATAGTAGAAAATCAAACAGATTTATAATGATACGTCTGAGAACTGATAATGGTCTAGAATATTCAAATAAGTAATTCAATGAGTATTGTTCTAAAAATGGGATGAAAAGAGACTTTACTATTCCTTATGCCCCTCATCGAATGGGATTGCTGAGAGAATGAATATGACTTTATTAGAGAAGACTAGATGTCTTCTTCTTAGCTTTGGAATGAGAAGTTCCCACACACCCATAAAGATCAATGCAACGACATTCAATAACATACAGAGGCATAAGACTTAACTTGTGTGTGTACATTCCACCGACAAAATCAATAAATCTTTAAACAGGCATAGCAGAAGATAAGTATATATGTAAACATGCATAGCAGAAGATAAGTATATATATGAAAGGAACAAATACTTCAATAAGATGCAGTTTTCCCCTACAATAACTTTACACAGTTCAGTTAGTAGATTATCTAGTGAGTGTGCCTCTAAAGTCTAAGAACGCGTTTTGCAAATTGTGATCAGAAGTGACAGCTTAACTGTTTAAGGACGTTGTAGAACATCAAACTATGTATGACCCCCAATACGTCCAGACAGGATATACTGTTAGTATTAATTTGAGAAACAACGAAATTCATTCTTCTTAGACAATTGATGCATTCCTCTACTTGATATAAATCACTGGCGTATATTTATCTTTTCAGTTTCAACATTACAGGGTTAGGATCATGTGAGACAATAAGTTATTGTAAGAGAAGGACAAAATCAGAACCGTTGATTTGAATGATTAAAAGGTCGAGATTAAAGTTGATTTTATTAAATTTGGCGGTTGAATTTGCGAAAAACACGGGGCAGTTGGATGTGGAGGTTTTTTTTGTTGGAAAATATTACTAGAACATGCAAATACTACAAGATATATAATAATTCAGCAATAGCAGATCATACAAATGTAAACAAAAGTACTGAATTAAAATAAAAACAGGAAGAGATACAAAACCGAAAAATCAGATTGCTGAGGCTCGCTTTGCGATGTCCTTAAAGCTATATTGCCCCCGTACAGGTGCTGGGTTTGATCGACAATTAGCCTCCCAGGATACAACAACAGGACCTTCTGATCAATGGCACCGGATTGAAGAAGGCGAAGAGATGACTGTCTTTTACTATCGCCGGAGTCAAGTGGAGAACTGCTGGAATTGTTTGTGTTGTTGTTGATGAAAGAAGGAGAAGAGCTGCCCTGTATTTACACTGCTGCAGACCAGTCGGGTGGCCGGTGGAGATTAATCCGCCCTCACAAGTCTCCACCACCCCTCAACGTCTCCCAAAAAACATGGGAAGTGGACTGACTCGTTTGGATTTCTCAACAGTCATAAGACTTGTCCTTCATATTCGAAATGTATAGTTTTAATATAAGCCAAAGTTCTAAATGTTCACATAAAAATTATAGAACATTCGCAAGAGGAACCGGTCAACTCCGCCCCTGACTGCACAACTGACCATCCGGGCTCAAGAATTCCCCCCGGGCGCGCGAGACATTTTCGTGTGGCTTTGTATAATAACTTATACATGGTCATATGGGATTACATATAAACTCACATTTCTTCCCACCATTTTCCTATGTGGGAGAACAACCAAAATGATCTAGGGATTCATTCCCCATGGACTCACAAGACTCATGTTTTGGTCCTTACTTTGAGCAACATTATCTCCTTCATTTCGAGTCCGTTTTTAAAGTTCGAACACTCAAACACACACTAGACCTTGCAAGGATTTTTTTTTATGTTTTAAGTTTTTCGATTCGAGGCTCGTAGCTCCTTCAAAAACGACTCACAAAATGGGGCGCACCCTCATTTTACTTCACTATATTCCAATATTTTTAACTTTAAATCTCATCCGTCGGATTATTATAAATCAACGGATGAGATCGTATCCTACGGTCTCACTAAATATTGATTGTCCTTCTATAACTTTTCCCCAACATTACATGTCTAACTAGAGTCTCAAGGAAGATATAATCGAACTGCCATCCATCAGCATCTTTGACGTCACTGACGCACTAAACCTATAATGTTAGTAATCATTTCAAAAAAAATGCAACTGTGTATGTGTTGTGTACAGAGTGTACTGTGTACATATAACATGTTATGGGACAACGGCTATCTAGAGCTTGTATCCCATGAATCCATCTAATTTGGTGGATTCGTGGATCTTCTCTTACATCCGTAGATTGTATTTTTTAAATGCACCAGATTGCACCACGTTATTGCATTTGTCATGTGCACATTACGTGCAAAATACGTGCAACTCACATGTTTCATCAATGCGTTGGCACATCTAGTGAGTCCAAAAAATACAATCAACAGATGCAAGAGAGATCCACAAATCCACCAAATTAGATGGATCCACATACTACATTTTCTGACTATCTATTCACAGCAACTATCCATAAGTCAAATCGATTCGTGCCCTTTGATGGAGCATGTTTCCTTCAGGGGAGGCAGATCAAGAAAACAGGGCCAAGGAATTTTTCTGAGTCTGCAGCAGCAATAAGTTTTATCAGAATAAAGTTTGACAAGATTTATCCATGTGCAGCAACACAATAATTCTATAGAGTGACTGGTAGGTTACAGCATCATATCATACTATTATTGGTTAAGATGGGCTTGAGGGAAACCTTATACTCCCTCCGTCCCCTTAAGTTTGTCCAAAATTATATATTTTACGGTATTTAATGTAATAATGAGTGTAAAATATGTGGTTGAAAATGAAAGATTTAAAAGAATTTAAGAGGAAATATAAAATATGTGGTTGTGAATGAATGAAAGTGGACAAACATTAGGGGACACCCAAAAATGAAAGTAGACAAACATTATGGGCAGAGGGAGTATTATTCTGTTCTAGTACTCCCTCCGTCCCATTATTAACGTTCCATTTCCCTTTTTGATGTCCCAAAATTATCTTCTCATTTCTAAATCTTACCATAAATGAACATGTATTCTTTAGTTTTCCACCACATATTTTTCTTCTCTTTTCCACCACATTTAAAAACCGTGCAATGAACCAAATGAGACATAAATTATGGGACGGAGGGAGTAGAATTCTGCCTGTTTAAATTAGTTGAACATTCAATATTTTGTCACAAAATGAAAATGAAAATGAAAATGAAAATGAAAATGAAAATGAAAATGAAAATGAAAATGAAAATGAAAATGAAAATGAAAATGAAAATGAAAATGAAAATGAAAATGAAAATGAAAATGAAAATGAAAATGAAAATGAAAACGAAAACGAAAACGAAAACGAAAACGAAAACGAAAACGAAAACGAAAACGAAAACGAAAACGAAAATGAAAACGAAAACGAAAACGAAAACGAAAACGAAAACGAAAACGAAAACGAAAATGAAAATGAAAATGAAAATAGTAGGCAAAACAAGGAACTGGTGCTTTTACTATCACTTAATCTTTAGATTTGACAAAAGACAATGAATTAATATAACAATATGGGGAAAGGTTCAAATGAGAACCTATTTTAAAATAAAAATTTAGAACTAATGTGAGCCTTAAGATGTAGGAATTAAATGGTTTGGATTGATGACCCCATTAATCAAATATTAATTATTTTAAGTGATGAAAGGGCACACTTGTCATTTCAGATCAATATAGTTAATAAATGAATTATTTTAAATTGCATAAAAAATTTAGTTTATATAATTTATTTTAAAATTTTAAATTAGTGAATATAAAAAGTGCATCATTAAATGCTTTAAAAGTGCATCAATTTTTTAATAAAAAGTGCATTACTAGAAATTTCAAAAATGCATCAAAATTTAAAAAATTGTAATAAATTTTTTAATATGCACTTTTTTTAAAAAATTTAACGCACTTTAAAAAAATATTTTAATGCACTCTTACAAAAATATTGTAATGCACTTTTTATAAAAATATTTTAATGCACTTTTACAAAAATATTGTAATGCACTTTTTTATAAAAATAAATTAATGCACTTTCAATAAACCATTAATTATCAATTATAAAAATTGAATTGACAAGTGTGCCCCTCATATTGATTGATGATAGTAATTACCATATTAATAATGTCATTAATCACATCCATTGAATTGTTTGATCGTGTGGTTTATATTGGTTCTAAGTTTTTATTTTAAATATGGTTTGTACCGGAACCAAACCCTAACAATATGTGCCATTAACACCATAATATTAGTCAAGGAATCTGGCTTTTCGTTGGGATTCATTAAATGGACTGGGTACAAGCTGTACAACTGAAATATGGAAACTTAGAAGTGGAACAAGAACTGAAAAATTTATGTTACATATTAACTAAAGCTTTCAGTTCCAAAAAAATGAACCAAAATTTATGTACAAAAAAGGATTAAATATTTCCCAGCTTAGGAGAAGTCAGCTTTCATTAAATCCAATTAAGCATGTCAATTTGTCCTAAATGCCACAAAACAAGAATGAGCAGGTAATTTGAGTGGCAGCACCTGAATCTGATGAAAAAAATCCCAAGATCTGGGGAGTATCAGAAAACAATGCCCTGTAGTACACATAGATGTTCCCGACGGGTGAGTTGCTGCGGCATAGGAAAATTGTAGTAAATTGTAAAAATGAATTCCTAGTAATGTTCATATCCTAATAACTGCTCATAGAGTTTGTTTGACAAATATGATGGGATAAAAGCAGCTAAAACCAGATCCTCTAACCCTCCGTTTGGAT
This sequence comes from Sedum album, assembly GCA_006409495.1. NCBI lineage: Eukaryota > Viridiplantae > Streptophyta > Magnoliopsida > Saxifragales > Crassulaceae > Sedum > Sedum album. The sequence goes on along the minus strand of QZGG01003360.1, from coordinate 64 downwards.
GCGGGAAAATGTAGTGGAAAGAAAATTTAGAGAAAAATTTAAAGGAAAGTAATTTTCCATAGGA
>QZGG01003359.1:0-24668 GCA_006409495.1 Sedum album | reverse complement strand
AGGAATAATTAAAAATAAGATTCAACGAATAAAGAAAGTATTTACAAAAGTTGACAAATCAAAAATAATTATTGTCTTTTGGTAATATTTCACATGCTGACAATTCTATACTTAGCTATAAATTGGTTTCCAGTAAATTACACTCTCTTTATACTACAAGAATCTCCAAGTTATAGATATGTACATTTTGTTTGCTGTATACAAGACATGATTCATCAGGTATTTGCCGATTTCCACTCCATGATTGCTGATAAAAGCGTATAGTTTGGAATCAGATTCTTACTGGGCATGGGGAGGTTCGTCATGGGTGAGTTATCTTTCTGTTCCAGCCACTTTTCGATTGAGCTACGATCATAAGTGTACCCATCAGCTGCAACACAAGGCTCCGTCATAATTTCCTGTGAAAGAAACAAAGATATTATTATGTTACTCAGATCAGTTAAATAATCTCTATGCATTTTTCTTATTTGTGAAAATTCTGACCTGCAGGATTGGGCAGAAGAAGTGATTTGGTGGCCCCGATAGGACTAACTTAGCTTCATCCCTCATGTTGTCAGCAGCCTCTTTCAGCATTTCCAGCCTGGGAAGTATCAGGTTTCTTAAATCTGGTCTGTCTCTTCGGTGAAGCTCAACGCAACCTAATGCCAATATTGCTAAATCAGTTGTCTCTGGAATAGGCCACTTTCCCGCCCTTGGATCTAAAACATCCTTCAACTTACCATCCCTGATCGCATTCTCCACAATGTGGGCTAGTGCCATTGCTGATTTTGCTGTCAGCAACTGTAGAAGCACAATCCCGAAAGCATATACATCTGACTGAGTTGATATTACTCCGGTTCTTTGATATTCTGGATCAATGTAGCACAATGTTCCTACCATCCCTGTGTTTTGGTACATTGTAGTGACAACTGATGCATCATTTTGAAGCATCGTCGAGAGACCAACATCTCCAATCTTGCTTACCAAGTTATGGTCTAGCAATATGTTTTCTGGTTTAAGATCTCGATGCACGATAGGCTTGGGCTTGGCATTGTGTAGGAAGACTAATGTGGATGCCACTTCCCACGCAATACGGAATCTGTCAAACCAGGGGATTGGAGCCTTGTCACTCTTGGGGTTCAACCTCTCGGCCAGGTTTCCATTATCCATGTACTCGTAAATGATGCAACCGCGCTCAGGACACGCTCCAAGAAGCAGAAGTAAGTGCGGGTGTCGAATTTTGCTCAACACTTCAAGCTGCAAGCCAATATGAGCTAATACCAGTTTATACCCAAAACTTTCAAATTTCACACCATCTGAACAAAACAAAACCAAAACATTTTACCTCTTTTTGAAACTGCCTGGCCATTCGTGGATCGTTGGAGTGCAAGACTTTAGCTGCGGCATTTGTATGATGCAAGGTGCATTTGTAAACAGTCCCATTTGCACCCTTTCCTATTATAAGATTATCTGCAAATGACGAAGTGGCCACTGCAATCTCTTCCCAAGTGAATCTCTGGTATTGCTGCATAGGTTGGGCCATGGTACTTTGAAGTTTTTCCTTTTGTTTAGCATCATGAAGTGCTTTCCTTTCTGCATCTCTCTTTTGCTCTGCTTCTTTCGCAGCACGTTCCCTTACAGACTCAGCTTCCCGAACCACGGCCTCATACTTCAGTCTCTCTTCTTTTGCTGCTTCTTCTGCCTTTACCTCTTCATCCATTATCTCTTGAAGCATAACTGCTTTGTCATATCGGTTTTTATTGAGGTCATTTATCTGAAGAAAACACAAGGTTGATTTTCTCAGAAACCAAAAATATTTTGTTTAATTTTACTCGGAAGGGACTAACCTTTCGAGAAGCGTCCAGTGCTTCAGTTTGAGCAACCACATACATACCCTGCACTTGTCTGAGCTCCAACTTAAGTCTTTCTAACTCTTGGTTCATATTGATCTGCATTCACGAGTAACTTACTTTCAGTTTTTGAAGAAAATGACTTGGAGGAAAAGGTCAGGTGATTTAACTTGAAATATACCTCGTTGTCAGAATAAATTTCCTTAGTAGCATCTGAAGGAAAATGGTGATCAGACCATGTTCCCGAGCTTTTAAAACCAGTATGTGTATTTGTAGGAGTATTCGAACCATTTGAAACTTCCAAATGATTAGTGTAAGAGTCAGATACACTTGCTTTCTGTTGAATTTTTACGGCTGGACTAGGTGGAGGATGAGCTGAGTTGCCAGTCCCCTCAGATTCTGCACATTTGACGAATGAGTTAGAAAAATCTGCAGGCACAAACTTCATGACGGAAAAAATAAAAGATGCCAAAACCTAAAGACGTCTTGAGTTGAAAATTTTGAGTCAGAGATATATATGAAATTGCAGCAAATGATTTTAAGATACCTGCTCGAGTAATATTTGACGAGCTACGGTTAGAACTTGTTTCACTGCCAGCATTTTTATCTTTTATCGGAGGTTCACACTCAGATGATCTCACCATTGCGAGTTTCCCTTTTGTAATGCCATACACTGTGCAAAAGTTGGGTGTGTTTTCTGATATCTTGGTGGACATGTTTCGCGATGACATTAATCTGTCATACATTACGAAAAACATGAACAGAATCACTGGTGAAACACATACATTACGTTGACTTCATCGTGAGGGAAGTGAAGAATTTCTAAGAATACAAACTATACAAAGTTTTCCATTCAAGAATTTATTTTTCTCAAGGATTTTTCATGTCATTTTTGCTCCAGCAAATTTTCAAAATCCAAATGCATGATTGAGGAATCTATATAATAGTTTTTTGTTTTTTCGTTTTCGAATACCAGATAACTTTTGAAAAAGAGGTAGAGTACCTGGAGAAGAGGCCAGCAGTGGTCGCCCCAATAACAAGGTTTGTAATGCAGTCTATGGCAACCTGATTTGTTATTGCGCTCACTGGATCATATGATTCAATCACAACAACCTCGAACGGTAACTGCATTCATTAAACAGTTTCAGATATGGTTTTTATATAGACGTTTAAGCCGCACACATTGTAAATAAGTTAAAAAATTGTACAAAGAGGAACAGAATGACCTTATTTTGAACAAAAAAAGTTTTGTAAGGAGAAAGCATTTCGTTTGTCTGCTTTTCGATTCCTCTCCTGTATGTGTTTGCTACATCCTCATGTACTTCTGTAATGTCTACAAGACCTCCCACTGCCAATAAAATCAAATTGTAACAAATGAGCGCTAAATTACAGCAAGGCTGATGCACAATGGATGGCTTAGGCTTACTTGGATTTGGAATAGCATCAGTTGGTGGACGAACATGTATCAGCTTGAAGAAGACATTCTCATCTGTGGCAAACTTGTCAAATGCCCATCTAACAATGTGCCTACTTTTCTTATTATTGCCATTGATGGCCATGCCGACAATCACAGAAGATGGTCGTGGTTTGGCAACACCATTATCCTGCTCCATTTCCCCAAATGCACCAGCTCTCTGAAACCAAATGAGTCAGTATTTGCAAAGAACGGTCGCTTACTCGAGCTCTATACACCTCCTCAAATATAAAGACTAAAATGGCAGAAATCAAAAAGCTGCTACCGGTATAAATGAAGATTTATTAGTGAATGACCATCCATTATTTATCATCAGATTTATACAAACATAAAAACAATGACAATCTTCCTCAGTCAAATGTCAATTGTTTATACAGCTAAAATAAAAAAGTCTGAACCATAAAAATAAAAAAACAAGAAACAAAGGATAGGGAAACCAACACAAGTATGGTTGATCAACTTGGCAAGTTTATTCTATACTAAAACACTTGTCAAACGATACATTGTATGAGTGTAGGAATGTTGATACTGTGTGCAAGGGAATGCAGAATAAAATAACACCGATAGGCTGTTTACTTCAAAACGTGCCCTGCTCAACGGATTTAAATGGAATATTACCTTGTCATTTGATAGTGAATATAGTAAGTGTAAGTGCTTCCCACGATCATTGTCATTTATGTTGTATTGGCTACATATATAAAAATCACACCTTAGTGTTAAACTGAATAAACAATCAGTTATGCTGGGAATATGCCTACATACTTGACTTAGAATGTATTGGCTGAAAGAAAATACAGAAAGATAACTGGAAGTAAATATATATATAAATACTTGTTTAGAGCTCATTCTTGTCCCATCTGAGTTGCCTTATCTCCCTTCAGAACCTCTTCAGCCCATTCTTCTAGAGTAATTCTATCTTCAACTTATCAAAAGAAAAACAAAAGAATATGGCAGACACTAGTCAGGTGTAAAATGAGGTTAGGATATGTATGTTAGGCAGCACACACTAAGATTCAAATTTAGCTGTATCTGCCGCAACATGTTCAGACTGAGATCAATTTTCCAATAACCAATATCTACTGCAGCATTTGACATGATTTCTACATTTTACCAGAAAAAAGAAAAATCATCGACATTTTCACGGACTAATGGATTAAAGCTAACCAAGGGGACTATCATAATGTAGCAGGTGTCTCACCATGGTTGCTCAAATTTACTTCATATAGACTGAAATATTAATATACAGCTTGTAAGCAAAGTGTGCAAAGTTCATAGATTTCATTGTGAAACTGAAAATTGTATATCTTTTAAAAACATGAAAATAAAGCATTAAAGTTTGAACTGAAATTAACATGTGATAAACAGATTTGACTAGAAGCTGATATTCACATGCTTGATGGTTCTTTAGAATCTCAAGCTACTCGAGGGACAGAACATCAGAATTTTGAAACCCAAAAGTATTCTCCCCGCTGTATGTCATGTAGAGAAAACCATCCTCATCCTTGTGTTCTTCATAGATCGCAGCCATCAATGCAGCTGCGGCAGTAGGACAAATGGTTTGAATCTTACTACATATATTATGTTTGTGTGGTAGTTTTTCAGCAAAAAACAGGCAAAGTTATGTGTTAAGATTTAGTAAGAGCAAATAAAAGAAAGAGGGAACTGAATTTACCAGTGGGTGGAAGAGTGTTGTTGACAAAGATAAAAATGGCTTTCTCGGCGCTGAGCTTAATTCTCTTGCGAACAATGTAAACAAACTGTCCCACAGTCAGATCAGCTGGAACCAAATACCTGTAAACAACAAAAACCTCATAAAATGATCAAATCACGAGTTAACCACAAGGCTGTTAACTTCAACTTGATGGGTAGTTTCCATAACCACTATGTCTCCTTATATCGATTCTATTCATACACTAAACTCATCAAGTCTGATCAATCAAATTCACAACCAATATAGTACTGAAAATATGTTGCTAACAAGACTACAAGAGTAATGAATCAGCGTCTAACTTCTTTTTATCAATTGCAGGAATATCATTCTTGTCCGCCTTTTCCACAATGACCTGAAGACAATAAAAAGTATATGAAAAGAAACGCCTGTAGAACAAAAAAAAGGTGTGAATGAGATCTGTAAGCTACCGGAATCCTATCAGGAAACCTCTCTCTGATTCCAGCAGCTTCAGCTTGTCTCTTTTCTGCGAATTATACATATATAATATGATATATAATTAATGAACCCTAGACAAAATTGAACATGGACACAATACAAGCAGTGGAGTAATTGGATAAGACAGTACCGAAAGGGTGTTCAGCTTTGAAGGAAGTCTTGGCCATGGCCGAACTGATGACGAAATTAAAACCTAGCGGAGACAGAGTGAAGCACGAACGAGATCAAATCGATCGATTTTTGGAACCCTAATTTATAATATCTGTTACGCAAGAATGATGAGGTTCTCTTCTCATCGGTTTTTATATGGAAATTCATAAAACATATTTTGAACAAAGTTTAATGATTATATTTTAGGACATGTTTAGTAGGTCGAATTCAGATTAAACTGCAGCGTTTTATCTGGCTGTAGTTTCATCTGACTCTTCATATTTTACCTTTATTCGGTTGTTTACAAAAGAAATTCAGAAAAGAAATTAATAACAAAATTACTCATGTAACTAAAGAGACATAATAACCAGAAGGGCAGGGCATAATTCAGGTAGAAATTTCAAACTGAATCCTTGCTATGATCATTCTGGCATAAGAAACCGTTGTCCTTGCAAAAATATATCGCATCTCTGACGATATCTTGCCAGCCATGAGTGTAAGTGAACCCCAGATCCCTCAGCTTCTTTGACGATATATCTGGAACAGCATGGCATTCTTCTTTTGGAACACTATTAACGGATGGAGAGGTGTAAGAGACATATATATGATCGACAACTAAATTTCTGGAAGGGAAAAGTACCAACCTGTAAGTTTTCGTATTGGGATAAACTGCAGCAAAATGAGAAATCAGTTCAGATATTTGACAGTTGCAAGCGCAACATATGTAGTCCCCTTCAGCCTTTTGATTTTCCATCAGGAAGATATGCGCATTGCAAATGTCATCTATGTGAACAAGACCTATTGATCCCATTCTTGAATTTACAGCTGATAGTATTTCAAATACATTTGAATCACCTGTACTTTTTCAAGAGGGAGGCAAAACGAAGTCAAATTCATGTTTACTCAAACTCTAAGAAACCAGAAATGTCAGACTTGACCTGTAATAGGTGATAAAAGAACTCGAATGCTTGCAGGAACTGATGGTGTTAACGTAGGACCAGCTACGGTCATTGTGATGACAGAAACAAGATCCAAGTTGTTTTCTTTTGCAAATCGGAATGCTGCTTCATCTGCCAAAATCTTAGACAAAGCATACACCTGTTCGACCGAAACAGTACTATTTGGTAAAATTATATCATCCTGAATCACAACGTCTAAGTACAACCATAAGAAGCAGCATAAACCTTACCCATCCGCTTGCTTTAGTACTCCACACTGTATCAACTGAAGCTTTGCAAGATTCATCAACTGAGTTTTTCCAATTACCTTGGGCATCTTTTCCAGTCATTGTACTGATGGACGATGTCAACACTACTCGCTTAATCGTATTTGACTTAAGGCTAGACTTGAGAATGTTTAGTACTCCTTTAACAGCAGGCTCAATGATGCTGGATTGAACATATTGCTCTACAAAGCAACAACAGAACAAGACGCAAACAGACCCAACACACCAGTAGTGTTAATTAGTGCATAAATACTTGGACTTGTCAAGCTACATCAATTCTTAAACAAGGAAACATGAATTAGGTTACCATTACCAATATCATGTTTGTTAGAAATATTGAATTCCATAGAAGCTGCAACATGGAATACACCATGACATCCCCTCACGGCCTCATCAAAGCTGTTCTCCTCGTGTAAGTCAGCTTTGAACAGTTTCAATCTGTCACCGCCTTTCCATACAGATTCGAAGTGTGACACTTTAGCTGCAAATGAAAGGTATGGAAAGTACAGGCAAAATAAATACATCAAATTGCCTTATACTGCATCAGAGACCATAAATTTAAACCCCAGATGCAACTTCAAGCATATTAATCAGCACAGGGAATGATCATTAATTTAGCGAAAAACTGGCTACAAAATCCATAGAAAATGAGTTTAATTTTGCAATGAATGTTATGCATCAGGAAGATATGACTCCTGATCTCCTTCTAAGTAAGTCATTGAAAAGAATAGATGAAGTAGGAACAAACCAAGATCTCTGACAGTGGCATGCACAGTGTATCCTCTAGCAAGCAGTGACTTGACGAGCCAAGACCCAATATAGCCAGTGGCGCCAGTAACGCAGTAAACCACCGGATCCTTCTTTTCCCTAGAAACCATTTCATTTCCACAGGCCATAGATGATTCTCTCATGAATGGATATGTTGAAGGTCTTGAAGAAGTGGCAGAGATAGCACAAAACAACAGAGGAGCAAAACAAATGAGCATATAGTTTATGTTCCTGAGAAAGAATAGTTTAAGAAATGGATGCCACTTTATGAGCTCATCTGTGTAATGGCAGTCATCATGGTTTTTAGATTTATTATGTGCCAAATTCCAAAAAAATCTTAATGGCTAGCAAGGAGATAATTTGCTATATCTGCTTTTGCTTCACACGTTCACTATTCCCAATGAACAACCAAAAAATATGTAAATTATTTATACCTTTTATTAATTAAATCTTTTTGATTAATAAAAATATTTAAAATGTGGAACTAATCAAAATATTTTTTTATTTGTTATTAAGTCATGAAATTTATGGTGAGATATAATCTCAACAATTAATTATTAATAATCTAACAGATGAGATTTAAATTCAAATAACCATCAAATAAACTTGCATTGTATATTTTGGAAACAACCATCTAATTTAATTAAAAATTAATTTATTTCAATCAGTTAAAATTAAATTATTTATTCTTACAAAACATAATGTTTTCTCGATCTTAACCTTATAATTAAAATCAAAAGAGATAAATGAAAATAAATGTAAAAAATCCATTCCAAAACATTTTCAAATTTGACCTAAAATAACCAAAACAAGTGGAAATAAACTTCAACTTCACCGAGGCTTGCAAATTCCAAATCTTTAGTTTACAATAAAATCAAATTGATGACTAAAGGCGTCCGGCACGGCAATCCAATAGATGGCAGTTTTGGGAGGATCTTTCTGTAGCTGGTCTCCGATAAATTCCGATCATAAGAGCCGCTGCTCGTCATTCAAACCACCAGCAACCCCAGCAGGTCGGATTTCGTGCTGCTCTGAACGGAACAGCCCAACTCAAGTTAAACATCCTAAACCCTATCTTTTCACTACTTATCTGGTTATTTAAATTTGTGTTCCAGCATATTTTGATTACATTGGACTTACAGAGAGCTTGCTTGTTTTCTTGGTTGTGTTGGATAGGTCAAAAGGGAGATTGAGGAGTGTTATAGACTAATTGACAGGCTTGGAAGAGGAGTTGTGTATTTGGGTTCTGCTAGGTTTGGACCTGCTCATTCACATTATTTGCAAACAAAAGAATTGTCTAAAGAGGTGAGTTATTATCGGCCTGTCGCATCTGTGTAGATTTGGAAATTTATGTTTTGTTGTGAAACATCCTTAAGCAGTTTCTTCAACTCTGAATTACATTTGACGTTTTTCTTGCCTTTTTATTCTGGGGTTGGACCATGTGAGTTAGGTTGCAAATCTATTGAACTGTACTTCATGGACTGGAGCTGGTCCAGGATTGATGGATGCTGCTACTATGGGAGCTTTGGAAGCAGGGAAGCCAGTTGGTGGATTTAAGATTGCAAAAGAAGCTGGCCAGTGGACTTCAACAAATTATCATCCATACCTACCATCGGAGGCCTACCTTACTTGCAGGTACTTTCATTACTTGTTTATATTAACCTCAAACAGTTAAACCATAAAACGGAAAACTAGCTTAGAATCATGTGTGAATCATGGGTCTTCACTGATTTAGCGAAGTGAAAGAGACCATTCAATCAACTCCTTGATATATTATGCTAGTTCAATTGGGATGTGACGCGCAAGACATAGAATTAAATAATCAGTGGTTTTTGGCTCAAAAAGATCCTTGGGTTTTATTGTATAGCATAGCTTGAGTATCACATACCATAATATTAAGTTCCCATGTTACTGCTGTGTCAGTTCAAAATTTAGAGTGACAACCACATTGCTTGGGATTGCAATTCAAATAATGTAAAGTCAAGTGAGAAGTGAAAACAAGTTGATATAGTGATAAGGGGACACGATTTCAGGTTCAGAAAAACAAAAAAATAAGGGTCAAGATTTTAGGATGTTATAAATGCACCTTGATCATAGTTTCTAAGAAGATCCATCTTCACAGCGCAATTTACTCTTGTATGTCTGTTTGCATGTGCATTTGTAAACATGTATCCAAATGTGAGCTGCATCTTTTTATGTATGCTACTGGTCATCTGACGTGTTTTCACATTTATGTCTTTCAAAGTTCTTCATGTTTTGGAGCATGATGTCCAATTAAGTCACATATTTAACTTAATTGCTCCTCATTTTCTTTGTTTGGTGAATAATATCAGGTTTTTTTCAGCAAGAAAGCATGGGTTGGTTGATGCAGTTGTCAGGACAAGTCCATCTGACAAGACTGCTGTCATTGCTCTCCCAGGAGGTATTGGGACTTTAGATGAAGTTTTTGAAATGTTAACCCTGATTCAGCTTGAAAGAATCGACTCAAAGCATCCGGTTCCATTCCTGCTTATGAACTATGACTCCTATTATTCCAAAATGGCTCTTCGACTTTCTCAATGACTGTGAGAACTGGGGTGCCCTTTCCAAAGGCGAGGTTGCTTCTATATGGAATGTCTGCGAAAACAATAAAGAAGCACTGACTTACTTGAAACAGTTTTACAATTGTTCTCTTTCTGACTCAAGTAAAAGTCACTGTGAGGCGAAGACGTTGCAAGATCTTATTTAACATGGACTCCCCACCAATTCTTGGTTCTGTTCCAGATTCATTTAGCATCCGGATAAAGCCCAAACAATCACTCTTTGGCAGAACCGCATTTGTAAAATACTTTGTAATCAAGCTCCTAGAAAACAGTGAAATTCTGCTACGTAAATTTACATATTCAGCTGAACATTGACATGATTATGCAATGATTCGCGGAAGAATGTGAAAGCAGCACCTTGCGTGTTTGCTTGTGTTGGAATTTTGAAACAGTTGCTTTTTTGTTGTTTTTCAGTCATTTAAAATTTGACAAAAATTAGATTGATCGATGTCGGTAGGATTATTTGCAAAAGCCTAAACTCATTCGCATTCATTTTCACGATCCAAAACCAAAACACCGTCAAACGCAATTAGCAAAAACGGCAAGGACTGCGTGCCCCGTGCCAAGTACGGCGCACCAAACCCTAAGCCCTAATTTCCTCCACAACTGATCCCTTAGGTTCGCATCTCCCCTTCTCTCCGATCCCTTAAAATCACTCTGCTTCAATCGATTGGATTCGTTCACTTCAGTGCTTAGGGTTTGTAACTCAAATTCTAGGTCTTGCTTTTTTTCTTATGATTCTGTTTTTGATCGAATTTTACAGGTTGAATTTCATAGTCATTTGAATATGGATTCGTTGTGGAAGCTGTTATATCTATTGGAGCCGGCTCCAGTTTGTCTTATAGTCACTGCTGTATTAGTGACATATGGATCTGCTTTTCGAGCTTTGAATTATGGAAAAGAGATGGAGAAAAACCGTGATTTCTCTGAGGCTGCTATTACTTTGAATCGATCACAAGCGCTTATGATTCCGGTTATGAGTTCTTGCAGCTTGCTTTTGATGTTTTATCTGTTTTCATCGGTTTCGCAACTTCTTACTGCTTTTACAGCAGTTGCGGCTGCAGCTTCATTGTTCTTCTGCTTGGCTCCGTATGCTGCGTCGTTTAGGTCTAGGTTTGGTCTTGCTGATCCGCTTGTTTCGCGCTGCTGTTCGAAAACGTTTACTAGAAGTCAAGCTCTTTTACTGATGGCATGTGCTTCTACTGTGGGTGCTTGGCTAGTCTCTGGTCACTGGGTTTTGAATAATGTGTTGGGTATATCGATATGCTTTGCGTTTGTCAGTCATGTGCGCCTCCCAAACATCAAAATATGCACAATGCTGCTCTTTTGTTTATTTCTCTATGACATTTTCTGGGTTTTCTACTCTGAGAGGTTTTTTGGGGCAAATGTTATGGTGTCGGTCGCTACACAGCAGGCCTCTAATCCTGTCCATACTGTGGCCAATAGTTTGAAGCTTCCTGGGTTGCAGTTGATAACCAAAAAGCTTGAATTGCCGGTGAAAATTGTATTCCCTAGGAATTTGTTGAATGGAGCTTTCACTGGTGGAACTGCTACTGATTTCATGATGCTCGGTCTTGGTGACATGGTATGATACTTAATCCTCTATTCATGACTTTAGTTTTCTTTCAGCTGTCACTATGTTTGACATAAGTTGCATGATCTGTTAGCAACGTGGACAGTACATTGCAATCTGATATTTCTAGAAGCTCAGTTAACCATACTTCTGTCAGATCATTTTGCCTTTCGTACTGGTTTTAGAGTTTATATTCACGAAGTCTCAACCAAAGTCTACTAATCTAGTTCATTTGCGAAGCTTATTTTTAGCGAGCAGCATTATTAATGTCTTTATTGATACATTGTAGTTTTCCATATTTTTATGTGTGTGGTTTTTTGTTACTATTATTTTTGCAGGCAATTCCTGCCATGCTCATGGCTTTAGTTCTTTGTTTTGATCATCAAAAAAGCAAAGAGATGGGCATTCCTTCTAAAGAAGTCAAATACATATGGTATGCCCTGCCAGGGTACGCTGGGGGTCTCCTGATTGCTTTAGCAGCTGGCATTTTAAGCCATTCGCCACAGCCTGCTCTTCTCTATCTTGTAAGTATTAATTTGTATTCCTGTCCCAACTGAGACTTGTTTGCAATAAGGATTGACATATTTTCAGTTATTATAGACGTTATTAGACAAAGCAGCTATCCTAAGCACGTTGGTCATTTAGGATCATATATTTGTAATGATAATATTTTCCTTTGAGGTGAGACATTTTATGTGAGTAGGCTCTAAAATTTCACGAAATTACTGGTTAAGGAATAAGGACATTTCACTGTGTATGATAATGATTTGAGCTTTTGAGAATGATACCATTTGTGCATTTTTAAAAGTTTGCATGCTGTCGATTCACGGTGATATGAAATGTGTAACAATTAATGTGCACCTTTCTATTAGTAAACTTGATTGTACTCTAACGATGAGTCGACCCTGTCCAGACAAGCAAGTCCATTATGTGGGATTGGTTGTTTACTAAGTTGCTACTATTAAGCAGGTGTCAATAGTGTGTGTAGGAGTCAGCACTCTGTGTGCTGATCTCAATTCTAAGGGAAGCAATGATGATCTTCGTGGTTTTATAGCGGTGATTGATTACAGCTTTTGACGTTTGTTCAGAATTGGGTCAAGTGTGGCAATCAGTTTGCCAAAGTATGTATTTGGATTTTGGACTGCATGGTCTAAGAACTTATTGATCTGTTGGGTTTTAATATATATACAAGTAAGCGTCAATAATATTATAACTGCACTGTCAAAATCGCCATTAGTAGCTATATAGGCAGGACATGCATGTGAACAGATAATTCCTTGCTGGGAATTTGAATTGGTTCATCTATTTTTATTCATTAAAAGTGCTCTGGTATATTGTTTGTGTCAAGAATCTGACAACAGTGAGCACTCTCATGATTTTTTACAGGTCCCCTCAACTATTGGCCCAATTATGTTAACATCATGGATAAGGAAGGAGCTTGTTGACTTGTGGGAAGGAAACTCCTGTGATTTGGATAGTAAGGTTCGTGCTGTGGAAGTATGAAGTGCATCCCTTCTTCCCTTTTTTATATTTCCTGCTCTAAATTTCTATCATGAAACTTAATCAGTCATACATATGGTAGTTCCTTAACAATGAGGTCCTGCTGACTGTAATTTGGGATGAATGTTTAATGCAGCTACTTGTATGTGACATTTACAATGGAAAATGGAAAATATTGTATACTAGTTTTTGTAATACTCCAGTTTTCTGTTTTGTGATCAGTCCTTTGATCTACACCTTGATAACAATTGCCGTAAGTTGAAGTAGCAATCGCCTGTGTACCAAATACCATTGAACCCATTGAAGCGATGGGCCGTATGGTCCAACAGAAGTTTAGGCCTCAAGACTTTTTGGTAAAAACACTACTATAATTTCACTCCTTGTTAACATGCAAAATACAACATGCATGTCATCAACCGCAGAAACAATTACTTTAAAGTTCTCGAATTAAGGTTAAAAGAGGATTACAATGACTAAATGGTTGCTGGAATTGTGGCTGTGATGAGGTTAGAAGTTCCATTTGCATAATAAATTATTTAATTTGCAACGGCAGTGTGTCAGTAATTACCACTTCAAAGTTCCGACTATACAATTGGTAATCACAGATCTGCTAATTCAAATTTGCATAAGCTTGAAACAGTATAATTAGTACGGAGTATAAGATTCTGGTGCACTGCAACTGGTTGTTTGTATGCAACATATATTTTTGAAATTTGATAGTTTCATGACATGTCAACTCAATAGAATATTGATATACTATTCTCATCAAATGGCATGACATATACACTACTAGTAGTTGATAGCTAACCAAAACTTACATATATAATGATTGGAAGAAGTAAAGACGCACTGCTCTCACTTCCCGCTCCATCCGCTACACTACAATGTACGTTTAAAATCGTTATTTAATGACAGTAAATGCGACATCATGTGCCTGCAAACTTCTGCTCACTACTTGGTTTAGATCAATACGTAGTAGTTTATGTTTAATTAAAATAAGACAAAGCAAAACAAAGTTTATGATAAACAAGTGTCCAAAATGGTGCAAGCTCAAAAATAAATTAGTAAAAACAAAACCAAGGAAAGTGCTTACGTTTGATATTCCAAAAGTTTATTAGGATTGGAGCTCACTGTGGTATGGGGCAGGAGATTCAAAAGACCTGCATTATTTTATCAGTAGTAAAACATAGACAAAATAATACTGAATGATAATAAGGTGGAAAGATAAGGAGATGAGTTAGAATAGTATATTATATTCCTTTTGAGTTTTGAAGCCCTTGGTTTTCCCTCCTCCAGATTCATATATCAACTTCTCTTATACACTGTAATTGTCTCTGAACTTCTTCAGTTCATCTCCAACTTCTGCTGCTGTGCACATTTGCCATTCTCAAGTCATCATCTGCAAGAACATCTTATCATAGATAGTCAGGAAATGGGACGAGATTACTGGCTTGGGACGGGAAAGGGAGTGAGAGGAGATGGTGGTGGTAAGGGTTGTAGTAATCCAACTGTGGCTACTGGCTGCATGAGCTCTGTTTTCCGCTTCTTCGACTTTCACCACTTTCAGCTCTGTTATCATCTCAACCACCAGCAACAAGGAAATCCTGAACATCTCGATTCCCACTTTTCTACTCAATCACTCAAAGGTACTTTATCACATCGATTCCCACTTTTCTACATCTCAATCCTAAACAACTCGACTAGCTGCATAATTTGTGATGCATGTATGTATGACCCTCAGGACTTGAAGCTCCCAGGAACAGTTTCGAATCCTCAGAAGACGCTTCGCTCCAAGAGCCAGCTCTTTCAATTGCTAAACCAGCTTCAGAACATCTCACAATCCCAAAAGTAAGTATTGTCCATAAAGAACATATTCATGAGTAATTCATACAACCAAAACCAATTCCTAACATTTTTTGGTTGTAACCTGAAGATAAGTGTCAAGACAGCGAGAAGATCCTCGAAAACAAATTCATTATTATCCAGCGAAGAGCTTTCAGAAGATGGCCTCAGCTCCCCAGGAAACAGAACACCAAGCCTAGTTGCAAGATTAATGGGCCTTGATCTTCTCCCGGAAGCCAGCTCCCCTGCAACTTCAGCTTCCTCCACAAGGTTACAACACAATCAGCCAAGCAGAAGGCAGATGAAAAATTCCGGAACCCAGTCACTTCCCGACTCTCCGAGAGTATCTCTGGCCAGATGGTCTGATGTTGATTTACATCATAGGCTATCCCTTCAGGTCAATAATAACAAAGATGAGGTGTTGTGCAAGAGAAGGGAGATTATAAAGAGTTTGGTGGAGAACAGTGAGGCTGAGGGTTGGAGTCCTGGACATTATGCTAAACAGATTGTGAAGCAAGTGAAGGAGAGTGTTGGTAGGAGCAGGAGAGTTGGATTAGCTGAGATTACGAACACTTCGGTCAGAGGAAGAGCTACAACTGACCAGAGAAGAGATGAACACCTTTTACCAGAAGCCAAACTCAAACTTAAAACACCTTCACCATCCTCGACTGCATTGTCACAAAAGAAGAATACTCAAAAGACAGCCACTAATTTCAGATCTGAAGATGATGCAGAAAATCAACCACCAACCACCAGTTCAAATACCCCAAAACAATTGCCAGTGTCACCATCAACAAGCTCTACAATACCCAAAAAGAGAGAGAGCCTGAAATCTTTTTCTAGCAAACCAAAAATAGCAGCAAATGAGAAAACAGCTCAGAAGGTCAAGTGCAGGAAAGCTGTGGAAGACAAGTTCAAGTTCACTACTAGTTCAAAATCACCAGCAGCTACAGGCAGCAGTAAAAACAAGAAGGAAACAGAGCCATTATTCATCAGACCACCACAATCACCATCTTCCAAAGCGAATCAGCATCACAACAAAAGTCCATTCAACTCCAAGAAAACCCCACTCTCAACTGAGCAGTTCAATATCCCCACTTCTGCTACAAGGACCGGTCTTCATCGAACAAATCAGGTACCTTAATTCTGGCTTTAGGGTTTCAGAGCTTCAGAATTTATCTTTTAAAAAATTGACCCTTTAAATTTATGGTCGCAGGTGGTGGTATCTGACAAGCAAAAAGGCCATCAGTTACAGTTAGAAAAACAGATCAACTTCACTGAAGCAAAAAATCAAACAGTCGGAAGGCATGAAATCCAGTACGTGTCGAAGATCCTAAAATGCATGGGCATTGGGAACCACACTCGGCTCAGTACAATATCAAACTGGTCCTCAACCTCGCATCCATTAAACCCATCAATCTTCAATCTTCTCGAACCCATTTCATCGTCCAGTAATTCAATTCCACAATGCGACCGCCGGCTCATTTTTCAATTAACAGACGAAATCCTCGCCGACATTCTGCAGCCATCGTTGCGCACTGGTCTCATTCGCGTCATGCATATGAACGGAGATCAGTTGGTGAAACTGTTGACGTCGAAAATGGAGTCTTTTCCGTTATCCAACTGTCAGGTTCTGCATGACGTGGACGAGCTGGTCGGGTCGGATTATAATCGGGTCGGGTGGTGGTCAGCGCTTGAAGACGAAAAGGGGAGCGTTGTGCGGGAGGTCGAGCGGGAGATTTTGGATTGTCTCTTATCTGAAACGACGGCGTTTTTGAATGGGTTTTGTTAGTAACTGATCTGACCGACTGACTTTCGCACGTGATGAGATGCCTGCCCGCTGCCATTAAACTGAGGAGAGTAGTAGTTGTGGTTTACACATGTGGCTGTCCGGCACGTGCCTTGTTTTCAGTTCTCTTGTTATCTAAATATACTTATTATTTTAGTCTGAAATAAATAAATAATCATTTCTAATTTTTAATCCATTTTTCATACAACAAATGTTCAAAATATAATGAATTGAATTTACAACATTATGATGTTTTATCCTGTTAAATTATGCATATTGTAAATCTTATATTATAAGTCATAGTTTTGGGTATTTTGATAAACTGTTGTCTGTTGGTAACAATGAATCTCATTCCTCTAGTCAGAAGTGATTTTGAATCGATGTAAAAATAAATTTCTGAAAATGATATGTGATTTGAAAACGATGCATCATGATGGTTGAACATTAAGTTTGAATGCAGTAGTAGGACGATCTCGCATTGGTTTCAGGTTTACTGCATCAACATGTCTGAAAACAATGACATCCCTGCTCATGGACCACATCGACTATAATCTTATTTAAGTAAAAAACAGTAAAGATCTAATAGTAACGTTCAACTAACAAAATAAGTGGAGTTATTAGCGTCTGTGGCTCTATGTTCTATCGATCGTTTTTGAACAAGGTTATTCAAACACTATGAGTAGTGAGTTTACTTCAGAATAGTATTTGTTAGGTGGTTAATTTAATGTTTGTTTTTGAAATTTCATGAAATACAATCAAAAATTATTATTATTATTTGTGTAGCTGAGAATATACTAAAAACATCAACTGTTTTATCAAAAAGAGCGCCAAAAACGATGTGATAAAACGACAGAAACATTATCATAAGTTTAGTTTAGGATTAGGGTTCATTAACTACCTAATAATGATTTTGGGTCGTATGTAGTTAGTGCATGATCGGAGTCCGAGGTCCGACAAGTTGGCTGGAGTCGTGTGAAGCCCGAGAAGAATCTTTCAAGTGACGATAGAAGAGTCATTACAACAAGACTAAGTTATAAGCACCATCTTACCACTACTCTGTTTTGATTCTATGTACTAAATTAAACATTTTGGCTGCTCCTACTGCTAATTCAATTTAATTATTTCATTCAAAATTCAAATTTGCTTACTACATCAAATATCTCATTGAATTTTAATTTGAAAATAATTTTATTTAAATTTTAACCGTTAGATTGATTAAATTAATTACAGTACAAAAAATATGAATATCCGTGAATATGGATATGTTATAAATACTTGTTGATTGTAAACCAGATATGAGATGGCTCAACGGTCATATTAAATCGCGGTAGAATGGAATTATCAAATGTAGATGCTGCCGGTCGGATCATTATTTTTTCGAAATCGTGATATTCTTGTCCGTCCGGAACATATTCGTACATTATTTATAGACCCTACTTCTACAACTAGATTTGTATTATAATTAATTTTTTAGTTAAAACGTACATTTGAAATGGCGAGGAGTATTTTTTTTAAGATATACATCAACTGCCACCGTGCCCACACTACCTACACTAGGCTTGCTACTCATGTATTTTTTCAGTATCTATACTATTAAATATGAAGTTTTATCCTATTTTATTTTTTATAATTTTATACTATACTATTTGTAACGGAACATTAACGGGTGATTCAAAGAAAATGAAAGGCTAGCTAGCATGGGCTGCTAACTGATTTATTTATTCAGATGATTTTTCAGAAAATGGAATATCATATGGATACTTATGAGTAATTTATCCTACCTTAAATTACATCTCAACTATGAAAAAATCAACAAGAAATAAACAAGTCGACTATATCAATTTGTTGGTTACTGTTTCGTTTTGGGATAATATTTCGTACCACAGTAAAAATGTAAGCTTTTGAAAAGTATGAAGATTCCAAGTTCGTGACCATGTTTTAAGGTACTTTGTTCAAGAACTTTTCAGTTAGACTCATATTTGATGTCATAAGATAGATCGGAGTCTGATTCGTTGACAAAAAAGTATGTACGATGCTTTACTAATTGTGAGTTTCTGAGGATGGGTGTGGGTGCCATTAGTAAACTTAAAATAACAACCAGACAAACAAATGAGACTTTTCCGATCAGCATAAGCATCAGACTATCCTGTTTTCTGCTTCACTCTAGAGTATCAACAACAAACTTCAAAACAATAGGTCACGTAATAAAATGACGAATAAAAGAAAATCGTGGAATCCATGCATGATAATTCTATTCTAACAACTTTCGTCCAAAGGTTCAAATCATAATGAGATGATGAAAATTTACCAGCAAGAAACATTCTGATGGCACATCAAACACCGCACCAGAACTATCAGCATTACAAACTTCACACTACCTAAAAAGCGAACCATTTTGAAGCACCCTTCGCAGCTGAGTTATATGAAAGCAGCAAGCAGGAATCCAGGGAGGGTATAAGTGAGCCATTTTGAGATAGGAATCTGATGCCCCGATGATGCACTTGAGCAGAGGTTAACACCGTACCATATGTCACCAGGGATGAAAGTTCTGATGTAGAATGTGACAGCCCTTTTATTATAGCCGTGTATTGTTACACTTTCGGGTTTCCAGCCATCATATCCACTTCTGTAAAAGTATGCGTAACAGATTTGGTAAGTGCATGGTCCTGTTACCTGAAATGTGTCCGATGAGCATCTTTCAAATGTCCCTGAAGAGGGATCATCCAGCCTTGGCGCATAGACCTATATATTCACACATGAAAATCATTAAAAACATCACGGGGTGAGAAGTCGCAAGTATAGAAGAAAGAAAAGCTTTAGGTTAATTTCTAAGCAGAAACTACATATGGCAAGGGTTCCAAACTCTATATATCAAACCTAAAGCTTCCAATGAAACCAAAATTATAGAAGCTACTTCCTTACAAGCTTAAATTTTATGCGAGTACATATGCATATAGAAAGAAATATATGTTATTAAAAAAACATGACATGCTTTCAGCCGTAACTCTGTAAGAAACAACTTTTTCTGATGAGCTAAGTCGAATACCAACAACATAATTTCAACTCATTCCAACAACATAATTTCAACTCATTCCAACAACATAATTTCAACTCATTCCAATAACATAATTTCAACTCATTCCACTATTACAAGGATGAGAGGAATCACAATCACCAACGAACAAAATCAAAGAATTGAAAGTAACAAGTGACGGGAAGAAAACTTCACACAAAATAAAGGTTGTGTCTAAGATATAATATTGAAAAGGATAATTAAACAAAGTGAAAATTGTACAAAAAATTCTCCCATCAATTCCCCCTTTTACATTCTCTCCAGTAAATTTCCCCAATACAAACTGTGAAGCGCAGATTCATGGAAATCACAGTGCAAAGATCACAGGCTTTGGGTTTAGTCATCATATACACGCGTGCCTACAAACCGGTCCATATACTAACTCTACATGTCAAAATCCATTTCCTACGGACTACAACGATAAGGACCATATTCAACTATAAATCCTTTTGCATGCAAGATGATTCAAATCAGTTATTCCGAAATAAATAACAAAACATGTAGTCAGTGACGAAATGACCTGATTGCCATAGGCATCCCCAAAAGCCAGGCTGATCTGATCATGAGTGTATGAAGTTGATGAACAGCTTGTCGTTATAACAACAGTGAATGAGCAGCTTCCAACATTCTTCTGCTGAAAAATATAAGCAACTAACAAATTTCAAAACAACAAAAACTTATTCAAATTTAAAGTATCTTCAAATTCATCAGCAGGAGCACCTGAATGTAACTGATGGAAAAATTAGCGTTCGGCTGAGGATTCGCAACCGCAATCGAAAAGCGAAGCGCGAGGCACCACAACAACAACGCGTTGGTGATTTTCCGCTCCATCGATGGAAATTGTCTCACTGCTTGAAATTCAAATTGAATGAAGTGGAATTGGTGGTCGGCGGTTCGATTCGGTTGACAGTGTCTTCAGGAATTGTTATCGTGTCGTCATCGACGGCATCGTCGTCTTGTTCATTAATGCCACGCAAACGCAAGTCTTGTTCGAGTCTGAGCGGATGGGTACTTCTGACCCGGTTTAATTGGATTGGGCCGTTAGTCGTATTGGATGGTTTTAGGATTTTAGCCTATCACACTAATTATTTTAGGGAAAATTACAAAAACATCACCTGGACTACCACCCAATTTCAAATTAAGGATCGGACTACCTCAATTTTCAAATTAAGGACCGGACTACCTCAATTTTCAAATTGAGGACCAGACTATCTCAATTTTTTTAGGTATAATTATCAATATAATGAAATAATTGAAGTCTCACATCTATTTATCCATCCTCTTAGATCCAATATTTAATTTATATACTCATTATATAAATTGATGATGTTAAAAATTAGAATATATAGCTATGTGTTAGTATTGAATTTTCTTAGTTGATGTTTTTAATCGATCAAATTAAGATATGAAGATCCTTGAGTTGAAAATAATAAATTACAAAATACAATCTAGACTATCTATAATGAATGTAATCTATTTTTAATTAGTCAAATATGTATAACTAAAATTATTAGTTTCTGGTGAATGGAATTTATATAATGAGGGGGGTTAAGATCAAGAGATCATATATTTTCATAAACCAAATGACAATCTTAGTCGTTGGTTTTTAATTAAATTGACGGCTGAATTTGCAATACATATGAGTTGATGGATTTGACAGTTATTTTTTTATTAACCACCCATTTTTATTCATAACCAACTTTAATCTCAACCGTTGACTGATAAATTTCAATTGTTTAGATTTCGACCCACTGTTTTACAAATATGCTATGTCCTTCTAGATCTTCACACTATAAATTAAATATTGGATCTAATTTATTTTTATATCAATTCAATTATTTCATTATATTGATAATTATACTAAATAAATTGAGATAGTCTGGTCCTTAATTTGAAAATTGAAGTAGTCCGGTCCTTAATTTGAAAATTTAGGTAGTCCGATCCTTAATTTGAAATTGGGTGGTAGTCCAGGTGATGTTTTTGTAATTTTCCCATTATTTTAATGTTTTTATATTTGACTTTGTTCAAGGTTTCTAATTTAAGAAATGAGAAAGTTTGATCTTTTGTTTGAAATTGAAAAGGTTGTTTTTATTCGAAATTTGATTAAAATCTTGTTTCTTATTTGAAAGTTAAAAGTCAATAATTATGAAATATTAAACAAAAATTAAATAGATATTTATCTCAAAATGTCACTTAAATATAAAAATGGAATGATTTAATTGCAAAAAAATAGGGCAGATGCCAATGGCTAAGACCCACCATATGAAACACGTAAAACAAGACACTGAGAACTATGAATTTCCAAACTGCAAAATCCTCAAATTACATTTTGAGTTACAACGGTATAAAATGCAGAAGAGACCTCTTATTTGGCTTTACCATTAGCCAGTTTTCCACCTGCCGGGTTAAGCTCGTCCCAAGCTTCGATCCAAGTGACCATTGCATCCGCAAGCTTGACGAAATAAGGATCAACCTTTCCTAACTTTTCCTTGACTTGCTTAGACAACTCAACGTAGCATTGTTGGACAGTTGCACTTTCTTTAGCAAGTGTTGCTGATTGGAAAAATGGAATGATCTCCTCCTGCCAGAATATGCCTTTGTATTCTTTCCTCAAGTTCACAAATGGGTTACTTGCTTTGCTGTGCCAGATATATGGTAGCCCCGTTTTCACTCCCAATCCTAAATGGTCACATATAACCTGCTCAAAATATATGTTACTCGAATTAGAACACAATGTATGATCAACAAACATGTTTGCTACAATTAAGGTAAATAAAAATTGAAGGTAGGAATGTGGCTTACCTTGACGCACCAGCCAGCCCACATATCATCGTATCGACCAATAGGCTGACCATCGCCCATAAGGCCAAAGTACATGGCAGGGCCGATAAGGTCACGATCGAAACATAGATTCATACCACACATAGGAAACAAAGTACCCTTTGGGATGGATAGAACAGCATCCACATACCTAGTGTTTCTCTCAAGAGGTTTGACAAGCTGAGTAGGAGCATCATAATCAGGAATGTTGAGCCAGAGACCATGAGATACAGCAGTGGGAACACCCTCCCGGAGACTGAATGGATATCCTCTGACGTAATCAGCACCTTCTCTAAATGGATCATAAAGAGTGTTGAAAAAGAATGGCGTCGATGGAGACAAAATGTTCTTGATGTGTTGCTCGAGTGCATTGATCTCTTTTCCAGACGGGTCTTTCGCAACCTGCGTATTATCACATTATAAACATACATTGCAAAACTTTACAATACCCAAAAGGACTAGAGTGCGAGAATTTAACTTACGAAGCAATCGTCGTCGATGGTGAATATATACTTCTTCTTGGAAACCATGTAACCGAAACAACGACAAGCAGAGTCCTTAAATGAAATGCAAGAAGCCTTAGGACCCAAAATGCGGTTGATGTCATTGCGATTGTAAAGTTCATAATCAAAGCCATTAGGTACAGAGACGGTCTTGGTCGGATCACCGTCTTGAACAATGATAAGATGATACGGTTGGAAATATGGCCTCCACATTTCAAGAAAATCCAAGTTTCGAATGGTGGGTATTACAATGTCAAGCTCATCTTTCAGAAGGGGTGCAGCTGCGGCCATTTTTGAGCAATGTTGTGTAGTATGGGTCAGGATTGGAATGTGAAGAAGTGTTGTTTGTGAGTGTGTTTGTTATTATAGGGATGAATTGGTACTTGAGGGCCGAGGGGTTCGGCTACACTGGAGGATCTAAAAAGGGAGTGACTTGGTATAAGAATGGAAGGTTTGGATCTGTTGCTTAAATTTCTCTCTTTGACTTTTTCTTTACTTTTTATATTTGTGCGATTTAGAAATGGCTCTAATTTTGATGATTCTAATTTTTCTCATTATAGTTTAGTTCTCTACCTTAATTTGGCAGTATAATACGGCTGGCAGTTTTGACCACATCTTTAACTTACCAAGAAGTGGTTCAAGAATATCTTTGTTTAATCTTATCAACAAAAAAAAGAATATATTTGATTGATAATTTAATTTTAAACGATCGAATCTCACAAATATTTAATATATTTAAGGAAAAATCCTTGATGTGACCAATGACCATATGAAGAAAATCATACAAAGAAATCCACTTCAAACTTTGAATCAATAAATTCACTGAATAAAATCTCACTCAGTACAAGTTCACTTCAATTGCGGAGTAACATCAATGAACAGCTGCTATTCACTTCCGTCGAGTATCCTTTGAGCATATGCCAATTGCTCCATCAACGAAATCACTCGAGACTGATAAGCCTGAACATGTTCAACAGCCTCGTCCTCTAACTCTTCCAGCTGAGCACACAGCATCTCCTCTGCTTCTTCTGCCACACTAACCCTCTTCATCACTCTTTCCAGCTCCTTTTTCATTTCATCCTCCCTCTCTTTCCTCCTCCTCAGCTCCATTTCCAGCTCCTCGTTCTTTTTTCTCATCTTCAGTATTTCTTCAGTTGAAGTCCCTTGTGGCTGACGATTGTTGACTCCCAAGTTTGGAGACATTGAAAATGAATAACAGTTGAATGACTTGTGGAGGAGACTATGGAGACAATATATTCATAATGGACCGTCCAGGTTCAGTGAATCTATAATATTAAGACAATTTACTCTTATGGATAGTTTTTTTTGTGAACCTCATTTTTTTCTATTTTATTACTGATTAAATATTCCAA
>QZGG01003358.1:0-18235 GCA_006409495.1 Sedum album | reverse complement strand
CATTACTCTCCCATTAACCTTCGTAAACTTTGGATACTAATGAATCCCAAATATTTTGCATATGCATTAATTAGTGTTGACGAGCTTGTCTTCATCAGGACGTGACACAGAGCTCCAAATAATTTGTGTCTAGGTTTGTAAAATTCGCTCCTATCACAGTCCTGGTTCATGGAGCTCACAATCGTACCCAAGACAGAGAGCTCCAGTCTTATGTGTTCCATGTTCTAGGAAATCAAAACACGTGGTACAACTTTTGGGGAAAGCCAACTTGTTCACAAAGACCATAGCAGCTTGAATTGATATGTTGAATCCTTCCGGGGAACATAACCGTTAAAAGATCTATACAAATTTATCCAAAATTTAATCCCATTTAGTCATCAAACCATGGTTATAAAAGCAAAAACAATAAGGTCACTTACTGCCTTGTTATAACATTTTAAATTATCAAGTCAACATCTTGATTATATCTTGATAATGTTCATGATCATTTTGTAGTCATTAATAATTGTTTGCAAGGACAAGTTTTGTGCTTCGCCACAAATAGAAACCTCCCAAATTAGGGTACATATAAAATGCTTTCCCACGTTATTATAATCAAGGTTCAGTGCAACATGATCCGATTTGCCTTTTTAACACTGACAAAGAAAACGACCAAATATTCGTCAATATTATGTAAATTGATTGATTTATGACCTGTCTTATTAAAGGCTTTACATGAAAATTCCTTGTTAACCTCATTGGACTTTTTACATGTTCAGTGCAATTCATACAGATGCATTTTATTTTTTCATCATTTGCACTTTTAATTGAATTGTTTGCACATTTTGATTTTATTTTGTATATTTTGACTAATTTGCTCAAAGACAAAATAATATAAAAGTGAGATTGTGAACGGTTTGATCCAATAGTTGTTTGTCTGAGTCTCAATGTCTCAAACTTAACCTTAGGTCTCAAACTATCCGCTCTCTTTACATGTTTACTAAAACTTGAAAGTATAAATGGTCAAACTTGAAAGTGATCGACTAGTATCGGTATCGGATATATTACATATGTTATTTGAATGACTCTCATTATAGAATAAGTTTTTGAAGAGACTACGCCATATCAACGGAATTGAATAGCACTCTTAATATATACTTCGGTTACGTATCAATGGTCAATTTCTCCATCAAAACTCTTATGAAGAAAAACATTTGAAACGTTAAATTATTTAAAACAGAAGATATGGCGCTCCTTATTCTAAAGAGTAGTAATCGCTCGTGATTCTAATAATCATAAATTCACGTTATAAAATCCGAACTTACTAATTAATTATGGCGTGATTATCAACTTTTTCTGCATGAAACGCCTATAAAAACCAACCAACCCCTTGCGTCTTTCCACACAAAACCCCACACTCTCTCAATACCCTTCCGCTATGGATTCCAAAACAGGCCTCAGCGACAGCCTCCTGCTCGTCCCCCTTGCAGCCCAATTCCCTAACATCACCTTCCTCACTCTCATTCCACTCACCGCCGTCCTCATCATCACTTGGTTGACCGCTCGCCTCCTCCAGTGGTCGTATCCTGGCGGCGCCGCTTGGGGACGACACTACTGGCTCAAAAACGGCGGCTCTAAAACACGAATCCCCGGTCCACGAGGACTCCCTGTTTTCGGAAGCATGACCCTCATGACCAACCTCGCACACCACAAAATAGCTGCCGTTGCATCCAGACTCAACGCCAGGAGGCTCATGGCTTACTCCCTCGGCCAGACGCGCGTCATTGTTACTTGCAACCCCGACGTCGCCAAGGAGATTCTGAACAGCTCTGTTTTCGCTGATAGGCCGATTAAAGAGTCCGCTTACAGCTTGTTGTTCAACAGAGCGATCGGTTTCGCTCCTTATGGTGTCTACTGGAGGACGCTTCGACGCATAGCGGCGACACACATGTTCTCCCCAAAGCAAATCAAGGCTTCTGAAACTCAGCGTTCTGAAATCGCTACGCAAATGATCTCAGTGCTTGCTGAAAAAAGCGATCAGAAGCAGAGCGTCAGAGTCAGAGACGTATTGAAATTGGGTTCTCTGAACAATATGATGTGCTCTGTTTTCGGAAAGAGTTACGAGCTGAATTCTGACAATGAAGAAGTGAAAGCTCTCAAGGGCATGGTGGACGAAGGGTATGAGCTTTTGGGTCA
The DNA here is from genome assembly GCA_006409495.1 of Sedum album. NCBI lineage: Eukaryota > Viridiplantae > Streptophyta > Magnoliopsida > Saxifragales > Crassulaceae > Sedum > Sedum album. Next base: position 16,060 of record QZGG01003358.1, on the reverse strand, counting down.
GCTCAACTGGTCCGACCACCTCCCGTTTCTGGCTGACTTTGACTTCCAGAGAATCAGATCAAGATGTTTCAATCTGGTCCCAAAGGTTAACGAATTCGTTAACAGAATTATTGCTGAGCACCGGGCAAAGATGTCCTCCGACGGCCCATCGGATTTTGTTGATGTTCTCCTCTCACTTGAAGGTGACGAGAAGCTGTCCGATTCCGACATGATTGCTGTCCTTTGGGTGAGTTTTCTGACGTCCCATATTTAAATTTGTGCATGTTTTAATTGTACAATTTTTTCCCGAAAAATACAGGAAATGATCTTTAGGGGAACGGACACGGTCTCTGTGCTGATTGAATGGATCCTAGCAAGGCTGGTGATGCACCCGGACATTCAGAAACGGGTACATCAAGAGCTTGACTCAGTTGTTGGAAAGTCAAACTTGGTCAACGAATCACACATGGGGTCATTGACTTATCTAAATGCAGTGATCAAAGAGGTTCTCCGAATGCACCCTCCGGGACCTTTGCTCTCATGGGCTCGTTTATCTATCACCGACACCACCGTGGATGGTCATCACGTGCCAGCTGGCACTACAGCTATGGTTAATATGTGGGCTATATGTCGTGACCCGAATGTATGGTCTGAACCACTTTCATTCAAGCCTGATAGGTTCATGTCTATTGATAACAAGTTACCTGAATTTTCTGTCATGGGAAGTGATTTAAGACTAGCCCCGTTTGGTTCCGGGAGGAGGACCTGCCCCGGGAAGAGTCTGGGGATGGCTACTGTTGGTTATTGGGTTGCGAAATTGGTCCATAAGTTTGAGTTCTCGGTGAAAGATGGAGTTCAAGTAGACTTGACTGAACGCCTCAAATTATCCAGTGAAATGAAGAATCCGCTTGATGTGGTGATTAGTCCCCGAGTTTGATATCAGAATGTGATGTTACTGATTTAAATAATCCGCCGTGTGGTTAAAGAAATTATCTACGTAAACATGGCAGTGATCAAAATAAATAAGAAGCTTTTTTGCTAGAATATGTGTAAGGATCTTTAAACACTAGCTAGAATCCCAAGTTAATTTTCGTTTAAACGTCACACGCACACAACTCATAATGACATACTATATCTATATTGAGAGGCGAGGATAAGAATCAAACAAGAGGAAGGGCCTGAGAGTCGATATTCCAAACAACATGTGATTTTATCAGCTTACATCATTTTTAGGATAACTTTATATTAAGTTAAAAAGAAAAGGTGGATATGATATGTGATTTTAAAAAATGAGCCTAGAAAAAGAAGATGCTTAAATTGTAATTTATTTCTTCGGAATAGGACCAAATACATGAAAAGGTTACTAACAGTTATAGTCAAAATATTTATTTTGCAAAAATTTGAACAGGTCAATACACTAATGCTTTGAGGTGTTTTTGCAATGTAATAGTCTGTATAGGTTAGGTGGCATGGTACGCATCTTAACCAAGAAATATTTGTTAGCTTTATGTGCATGCTGTAATACAGCAGTGTCAGCTTCTAGCTCAACCTCTTTCATTTGAATAAAACGTTGCCTACATGTGCTCGTCATTGCTTACGTGCCTGTCTATCAATTCTTGAATGGGTTAACGTTGTTTAAAATTCTGGTACTATACTCTCATTGTCTACAATCATTCAGATTCAATAAAAAAAATCACCATCAGAACTTTCTTTATGAGAATATCCTTTTCGTTAAGAACTAGCAAAACTAAGACTTTCCAAATGTTTAGCCTTGATCTGCACATGAAACATATGTAGAAGCTAGCACTCTATTTGGGCTAAGAGATCCATGTTATTTAGTAACGTGAAATGATTCATGAATGGAACTCTCTCCGCTTCTAATAATCTGTCACACAAATTCTCGAATCACTGCTTCAATATTCTGAGCCTTTGATTTTAACAAAAGAAACGTAAAATTCAAGACATATAGGCATTATTCACATAATCTCCATCCAAGCGGGCTTAATTCATATTTTCCAAATATTTTGTTACGCATAAGTGGTTCAGTTGTATTTTTTCTATCAACCAAAGAAAACTAAACAATCGAAATCGTTCATAGGGAAACAGGTAGATAACTAAATATGCGGAATACGCTTATGCTGAGAGCATGCAATATGTGCGAACTGACGATCGGACTCGCCGGAGTAGGGCGCCGGAGATCGCCGGAAAGCTGATCTGAATAAATGGTGAGGATAGTGTTTCTGCAGAAAGTTAAAATCTTATTGATAAAAGAGGGAAGGATCTGTTTAAATACAGATCCAATGTTTACATATTTACAGAAAAGACCCTACTAGATATTTACAGATTGACCCACTAACTAAATAAAATTACACATGTCTCCTGCAGTCAAATTGGATATGGATCTGGATCGATCTGCTCACTTGGATCTTCTGCTGTTGACGACGGAAGCATCAGGGCGACTCAACGGACTGCGACTGGATCTGAGGCGTAACACCCCCCCGCAAGCTCAGCGTGTGGAGATAATTGCACACGTTGAGCTTGGAAGAAAGGTGTCTTAGAGCATCGACAGTGAGTCCTTTGGTCAGAAGATCAGCCGGTTGATTAGAGGAGGCGACGAACGAGGGCTTACCAGACCAGAAGTGACAAATTGCCGCACAAGGTGACAACTAACTCAACATGTTTGGTACGTTCATGAAATACTGGGTTTTTAGCAATATGAAGAGCTGATTGATTGTCACAGAATAAGGGGATTGCTGTCTGAGGAGGAACTCCCATATCTTGAAGAAGACGATCCAACCACACGAGTTCACAACAGGTATGCGCCATTGAGCGATATTCTGCCTCAGCAGATGAACGAGATATAACTGGTTGTTTCTTTGTTTTCCAGGAAATAAGCGATGAACCAAGAAGAATAGCGTAACCAGTGACAGAACGTCTTGTGAGAGGACAAGAACCCCAATCAGCATCACAAAAGGCTGAGATGGTGAGAGGCTGAGCAGCAGGATAAAACAATCCCTGAGCTGGCGCCAATTTCAGGTAACGTAGGACTTTATGAGCTGCTTGCAAATGATCTTCGTTGGGGCTGTTCATGAATTGACTTAGGATGTGAACTGAAAAAGCCAAATCTGGTCTCGTAACTGTCAAATAAATGAGTTGTCCCACTAGCCGTCTATAGGAAGTTGGATCAGATAAAGGGGGAGCCTTTGATAAGGCTAACTTGTGTCTAGGATCAATAGGAATTGTTGAAGGTTTGCAGCCAATTAAACCTGCCTCAGAAATCAAGTCTAAGGCATACTTCCTCTGATTAATGAATAAACCTGTAGTTGACCTAGCCACTTCCATCCCCAAAAAATAGTGTAAATGACCCAAATCCTTAATTTTGAACTTAGCATCCAGGAACTCTTTAACTTGGGAAATAAGTGTCGTAGAAGTACCAGTTAGGATCACATCATCGACGTAGACTAACAAAATCAGAAATTCCCCATTTGCAGAATAGGTAAACATGGAATAGTCATTTAGGCTAGCAATAAAACCAAACTGAATCAATGCCTCGCTGAATTTGCTAAACCACTGCCTCGATGCCTGTTTAAGCCCATAGATACTCTTTAGAAGCTTGCAGACCTTTCCTTTATTTCTGGCTTGCTTATAGAAACCTGTAGGAATAGTCATAAACACTTCTTCATCTAGGGAACCATGCAAGAATGCATTATTAACATCTAATTGAAACAATGGCCATCCCCTGGAAACGGCAACTGCTAGTAAGGTCCTAACAGTGCTCATTTTAACAACTGGTGCAAAGGTTTTGTGAAATCAAGTCCTTCCAATTGTGTGAACCCTTTAGCAACTAAGCGAGCCTTAAATCTCTCTATAGTGCCATCAGAGTGTCTCTTTACCTTGTAAACCCATTTGCAACCAATTGCCTTTTTATCTGGGGGTAGATCAGTTAATTCCCAAGTATTATTATCCTCCAAAGCTTTAAGTTCAGTCTCCATAGCTTTCATCCAATGAGGAAACTTACTTGCTTGAGCAAAGGAAGTAGGTTCTTCATCACCCAGTATTGTCATAGCAAGATGTTGAAAGTCATTAGAGCAACCTGAGTAGTTGACATAACTCGATAAAAGATACTTGCTTGAATCAGAAATGACATTCCCACAGACATAGTCCTTAAGCTTGACTGACTGTTTAGGAATTCTTTTGGATTTCCTTACTTGATGTTCTAAAGCTGAAATAGGATCCTCAGTAGGAATAATATTCGCATCAGAAGGATGCACTGATTCTTCAAAAGTTGATCTTAGAGTATAATTAGAGCCATCTGCCTCATAAGTAGGAGGAGCATGGATAGGAAAAGGTAGATCAGTTAACTTTGCATGATCATTTTCTTTAAAAGGAAATATATCTTCCCGAAATGTCACATCTCTGCTGACTTGAGTAGCGTGAGTCTGTAGATTGAAAACTTTATAGCCCTTTTGTCCATATGGATATCCCAAGAATATACTGGGAAAAGCCCTTGCATCAAATTTGCCTTTGTGTGGTGCAGTGTTGGTAATATAACATAAACACCCAAATGTTTTCAGAATTGAATAATCTGGTTTCTGTTCAAATAGAACTTCAAATGGTGATTTGTCTTGTAATACAGCTGACGGGAGTCTGTTAATTATGTAGGTTGCGGTCAAAACACAGTCCCCCCAGAAAACATCAGGAACACCTGCTTGGAGTTTTAGAGCTCTTGCAGTCTCGAGTAAGTGCCTGTGTTTCCGTTCAACTCTTCCATTTTGTTGCGGACTATATGCACAACTTGTTTGATGTATGCATCCATGATCTGTTAAAAATTGTTTGAGCTTTGAATTCTGAAACTCTTGCCCATTATCACTTCTGATGACTTTGATTGACAAGCCAAACCGTGTATGTATCAACTTGTAGAATCTGATAAGCTGATCTGTAGTATCGCTTTTTGTTGGCATTAAGAAGGTCCATGTGCATCTTGAAAAATCATCTACAATAGTAAGGAAATACCTAGCACCAGTAATCGTAGGTTCCTTGTAAGGTCCCCATAGGTCTGCATGAATTAGGTCAAACCTTGCATTACTTCTTGTTGCACTGATAGGAAAGGGGAGCCTTGTTTGCCTAGCCTGCGGACATATTTCACAGTGTCTATAATAGAACTTTTAGGCAATGGTATATAACAACTCAAATTGTCATTCATTTTTGAAAAAGGAACATGTCCCAATCTTTGATGCCAAAGTAAGTAAGAGTCCTTTGTAACTGCCAAAGTTGTACACTGCTTTCTTCTGTCTCCCTTTAGTTGAAAAAGGCGTTGGTTTAACTCACCAATCCATTGGGACGTTCGCTTTACTTGGTCCTGGACATAGCAGCCTTTGTTAGTTAGTATAACTTGTAACTGAGAATCTGATATTAATTTCGCAACACTGATAAGGTTGTATTTGATTGTTGGGACTAACAGCACATCAAACAGCGTAATATGTGAGTTTAAAACACACTTTCCGCTGTGTGTAACTGTGATTGAATTCCCATTTGGCATTAGCACTCTATAGGGTATTTTCAACTGTTTTACTTCCCTTAATAGCTCTGCATGAGGCGTAATATGATCTGTTGCCCCACTGTCTATAATCCAGTCAGTTTCAGACATTGTAATAGATGTGAGACATGTAATACCTGCCATATGAGCATTCTCATTATTTGGTGTGCTGAGTAAAGCCATTAGCCTGCTTAATTGATCTTGATTCATCTTTATCGAGTTTAGAGAAAACTGAGCCTCTTGAACCTGTGTTTCTTCTTTGAAATTATTTCCTGCAGGCATAGGGTCAGTAACAACATTATTTGTAGAGTTACGGTTATAATTCCTGTTGTTCTGTCCAGAATTCCTCCTGTTATTTATATCCATGTGGATATCCTATCAGTTTGTAGCATGTTTCTTTAGTGTGTCCTGGCATGCGACAATGATTGCAATATAAATTTGCTTTGTTTTCAGCATTGTTGTTCACATTTCCAGGATTTCTCTGTCCATTCTGATTGTTGTAGGTCTTATTGTTGCCTTGTCTACTGTGAGGAGTATTGTCATGATTCTGATTCTTTGGTGCAGCATACATGGCAGAACTGTCAATGTAAGTGTCTTTCTGTATATTCTGTTGCTTTTCATTTCTTCGAACAGTATTATAGATCTTTGTGATACTTGGTAGAGGATCTACAGCAAGGATTTGAGATCTTACTTGATAATGTACTTCATTTAATCCCATTAGAAATTTCATGATTCTGTCCTGTTCTTTCTTTTGCTGCATACACTTTGTTGATTTGCATCTTGCTCCCAAATCACACAGTTCCTGAACTGTTAGAGCATCTTCTTCTCCCCACAGCCTGACTAACTCATTGTAGTAACTAGCTATGTTCTGATCACCTTGTTTCAGGTTATATATCTCTTCCTGAACAGCAAATACCATAGGACCATTGGATCCTCCAAATATGGCCTCCAAATCAGTCCAAACTTCAGCAGCATCATCTAAATGAACAAGTGAGCCTGCTATTTCCTTTGAAACTGAATTTATGATCCATGATATTACTGCATTATTACATCTCTCCCATTGATCAAGTTTATTCACATCATCAGGTCTTGTAATTCTACCATAGATAAAGCCTAACTTCATCTTAAAGCCAAGTGACCTTATCATAGACTTTTTCCAAATCACATAATTCTCTGGTCCTTTTAGTACTTGTGTAACTAGTGAAACTGATATGTTTTCATTTGAATTTAATGTGCATAGCATCATCTAAGAAACTGACCTGAGATGATTGATTTGCAGTGCCGGAACTTGAAGAACTCACACTTGCCATAGCTGAAACTTAAGAAAATGATCTCTGATTGATGATCGGACAACACTAGATCAACCAGAAGGCTATTGCGGCTCTGATATCATGTGCGAACTGACGATCGGACTCGCCGGAGTAGGGCGCCGGAGATCGCCGGAAAGCTGATCTGAATAAATGGTGAGGATAGTGTTTCTGCAGAAAGTTAAAATCTTATTGATAAAAGAGGGAAGGATCTGTTTAAATACAGATCCAATGTTTACATATTTACAGAAAAGACCCTACTAGATATTTACAGATTGACCCACTAACTAAATAAAATTACACATGTCTCCTGCAGTCAAATTGGATCTGGATCTGGATCGATCTGCTCACTTGGATACCCATCAGGGATTAGCTCAGTTGGTAAGAGCCGGAGCCAAAAATGGCCACCACTGGAGCCAACCCGGGTTCGATTTCTGATGGGGGCAGGACAGGAGTTCTGCGGGGTAGGTTAGATGGGAATAATTTAATTGGCTTGAGAATGGGGGTTGTTCATTCCTTGACCAATTTTTTTAAAAAAAAAAAAAAAAAAAATCTGCTCACTTGGATCTTCTGCTGTTGACGACGGAAGCATCAGTGGCGACTCAACGGACTGCGACTGGATCTGAGGCGACTGGATCTGAGGCGTAACACAATAGCTGTCCAATGGTAGTTTCCTGCAATGATTGAACAAGGAAGAGTGGTACCTAAAGAATATCGCTTTCATCTTTGCTGCAGTTCCGTCCCTGCCTTTGGCGTCATTAGTAACTGGATTGATGCAATCAAGCAGAACAGAAACGCTACAAAAAGTGCATGTTTTACATTAAAAAGTGGATCGATCGCCCAGAAATGATGTTATGATTCGATGTTCATTCATTCACGCATACACTTATACATCTCCCACTGGCAGGTAATTTAATGATATCCTGTCGTGTAGAAAGTTTTATTAGTATACTTTTTTGTACTACTGCAGTTTTTGTTGTTGATGAGTATCGTGTTTCTCTTTAGATGAGTGGAGTCTACAAGAATCTGAATTTGTGCCATCAAACATGGATACAAATTTGGTATAATTGTTTTAATGTTTTTTGCAAAATGTGAGTATACTTCTGTCAGGTTTTAATTAAAACACAAACTCCAGTTGACATAGTAATCCAATTATTCTTATATGCATCACACTCACATTCACAGCAAAAACTACATGGTATCCCACATTTTTTATAAGATAGCAGTACGATTTATAAACCTATTAAATACAAGTATATCAATAAGTAGAATCGAACCCAAAAAAAAATATAGTGTAAGAGTTTGTACTGCTAATCCTACTCCTAAAAGGGTTTTTTTAGAGTGGTTAAAGCTAACAACTAAAAGGTTTTGCTAATGAATAAGAAACACAATTCAGAGAATCTCGTTGCAACTAGTAATCATAGATAATACATGCATCAATCCGGTAAATTATAATTGTTCTAATTAGATAGTCCCGCTAGGGATTTTACCTAATTCTAGTTCTATTTTCTATTACCTGCTAGAGCCTCAAGAAAATGTAACAATTACCTAATCACAAGACCACAATAGCTCCACCACAAGGCTTTGCTACTATGAAAATTCAATTAGGTATCATACAATTGATTTAAATCTAATTTCACCACTAGGCTGAGTCAAACAAATAACAAAGCATACAATAATAATAAGAACAGAATTCAAAAAATTAAAACATGTTATTCAATGGTCTCGTACATTTTTGCAACTCAATTCCCTAAACTGTAAAGGGAATTAGCTACTTCTACAAAATATTGTAAAAAAAACACTAATCTAAAACTGAGTTTAAGAGGAACTATTGGCTGCCATCCGTCTTTAATTGATATCTGCGGACCCTTGATCAATTATTCCCACGGACCCTAAAGAATATTGGAAATTCTTCAGCGTCCGCGGCTGACGTCATCTGCCCTTGATCATGCTCTATTCCTTCATCTTTGTGATCCGAACTCGCATAAATGCTCCATTAGCGTATAAAAGCTCTCTTGCAGTACTAATATGTCTGAAATGCAATACATTACGAAATTGTAATATATCCCAAACGATACAAATTAAAATATATGGAAATAAGACAATGGTGGATCGTATAAATATGCTCCATCAAACTCCCCCAGACTTATCCTTGTTCGCCTCGAACAAGTAAATGTCAAGACTGTAGATTCGAATCACTCAACATATATTTTAACCCTATTTCAATATTTTTAAGTTAAAAAAATTCAACTAATATATTTTCGAAGTTGTTTTTTAGTTAAGCGTTTAAACACTCAATTTGTAGCATTCTAGTTTTTAAAATAATATGAGAACATATCAGCATTGAAATCATTGTCATTTAAAAATTTATATTGTGTTTCTCTACTTAGCTATAGGTTGAACAATGTACATTTTGATCAACTATACTTTCATTAATCAATACACAACAAAAATGCAAGTAAACAAAAAATTTAAAAGTAAATGAGTAATCAGCTTCATAAATCAAATTTTCAACCAAAATAAAAATTTGATAGTCATCAAATTCTGAAATAAAAACAAAACAAATAACAAACATTTATAACAACACTTATTAGTAATAAGCAATGTAAAAAAATCTAAAAATTGATTTTTAATAAAAATAAATTTAACTCTTTGACGGCGCTTAAATATAAAAACACTGTAAAATTTGTTTACTTTACGACAACGCTTTTCTTTTTTAAGCGTTGTTGCAAGTTTATATTTTTTAACAGCGTTTTTATTTTCAGCGCTGTAAAAAAATATAAATAACAACGTTTTTCTTTTAAGCGCCGAAATATATATGATTAATAAGTGCTATCGAAAATGGTAATATTAGACAACACTTTTCCTATTTTAAGCGTTGTTAAAAGTGTTAACAAACAACAGCGCTTATTAAATTTAAACGTTGTTATATCATACTGACATACAAAAGCAGTTGATTTAAGCGCTGTTAAAGGGTCGAAAAAAGCGCCTATTATAGTGAAAATACAAGTTCAATACATATGCAGTATTTTTTAATATTTAGTACACTTTTTCTATGTTGTATTAGTAAGAATTGACTTTGGTGGTGTCTCTAATGCTTGTCGGATTTTGTTTATGTTCTCCCCTCGCTTAAATTTTTGTTTCCGTGTGCATGTTTTTTGTGTTGAATTTAATTGCACATTTTTTATCGAGAAACACATGAAATGATCTTTAGGGGAACCGACACGGTCGCCGTGCTAACTGAATAGATCCTAGCGAGGCTGGTGATGTACCAGGACATTCAGAAAAGGGTACACCATGAGCTTGACTCGTTCGTTGGAAAGTAAAACTGATACAGTAACATCATTTAGGGACCCTTTGAGTTATGAAGATCCAAAGTCTAATGAGTTGAACTTATCCACATCCTTGGACATGAACGTTTGAAGATTAAAAGTCTGATCTTACCATAGGTTACTAGAATTCTGAATTTATTACACATGTTATTTTTAGTTCATCATCTCCTATATAAGGAACCACATATATTCTTCTTGACAATGATTCAGAAAATAAATAAACCTTCTTATTTGTTCAGTTTTATTCCCTGCCAAATCTTCTGACTCCGGTTAGAAGTAAAACTCGCCTTCGGGTATTTATCAAACTTCTTCTACGTCAATTGGTATCAGAAGTCATTCCTCCTGGACCATGACAGTAAACAACAAAACACAGGGTGACATCAGTGTTGTCATAGAAAAACTTGCCGAGCGGCTCGGGCAATTATAGAAACGACAAGAGGAAGAACATCAGCAGACCTATGCCCGTTTCGAGCAACTACTCGCTGAATTCCGAAATGTTCAAATCACTCCTGCTAATTTAGTTGCACCACCGCGCCCCACCCAACACCACTTTGGCCTCCTCGACCAAATCAACAACTTGCTGCATTACCACAAATTCAACAACTTGCTGGACCATTACCACAAAATCAACAACTTGGTGGACCAGTACAAAACCATCAAGGACATATTGATATCTTGCGAGGCTCATCAGAAGATGAAGATCCTTCACCACATCGAGAGGAGCTCACACATTATCATTCTCATCAGGCCAAAATTCGTGCAGACCTACCTTCATTCCATGGAAACCTACATATTGAAGATTTCTTAGACTGGATTTCAGAGGTTGAAAAATTCTTTGAACTACTTAATATACACAAGAATATGCAGGTCAAACATGTTGCATACAAATTGAAAGGAGGCGCATCGGCATAGTGGGATCAGCTCCAGCGCGCCCGTCGTCGTGAGGGAAAGCAACTCGTTCAATCATGGCGTAAGATGAGACAACTTTTATTTGCTCGTTTCCTCCCTCTGGATTACGAACAAACACTCTACCAACGTATCACAACTGTCAACAAGGTTCAAGGTCAGTTTCTGAATATACAGAAGAATTTTATCGACTTTCTTCTCGTTGTTTCCTACAGGAAACTCAGGATCGACTTGTCGTTCGCTACATATAAAATGGATTAAGACTCAATATCCAAGATCGATTACTGCAAACTATCTGGACATTAGATGAGGCCTTTCGACTAGCAACAAAAGTGGAAACACAGCTTGCACGATCAACACCAAACACGTTTACATCAAAAAATGGGCCTAGTTCCACATTCAAATATGTTGAGCCCAATCTTTCATCAGCGGGTGATGATGCTGGACCATCAAGTCACCATGAAAGTTCAACTCGTTCTTTTCAAAATGTCTCAAAAGTTGGAAACTCAGTTCATAATCCGTACGCAAGAAATTTCGGCGGAAAATATAATAGATGTGGAGAGCAAGGTCACTTGTCTAACAGTCGTCGAAAACTAACAAACGTTGTAGATCGTGCGGATAATACTGAGGCTGAAATTGAAGAAGTTACTATTAGTCCGGACGAAGTTGTGGCGGACGAAGATGATTTGAGCGGCTGTACACATTTTGCTGGAGTTGTTCAGCGTGTGATGTTGTCAACACCTACTCCTAGAGATACTGTACAACGTCACAATATTTTTCGTACTAAATGTCGTATCTCAAACTTAGTTTTTGACGTTATAATTGACAGTGGTAGCAGCAAAACATTATTTCAAGCGCGATTGTGCAGCGACTTCAACTTCCGATTAGGAAGTGATATACGAACAAATGTACTATGCATTTGCACATATTTCCCATTAAGTTCTTGCTCATTTCAATCTTTATCGCGTCTTTTGATACTCTTTTATTCGTATAAACGTAAATATATCAATGCGGGATGGAATGGAAGAAGTTCAGACGAATTCCAGATGATTCAGAGCAGAAACGAGTAAATGGCAGCATATAGTGGCAGCCCGACCTCTGGCTTTCTAAAAGCTTCTAGAACACATCACAGATCTTGGATTCAGATGTATGATATCTCGTTGTAAAGCTCTTTCAATTATCTACAACTTTGTAGTTTACGTCAAGTTCCAACTCGGAGTGTAAGATGGTGTTTTGGGTCGTTCAAGACAGACCGACCCGTTTCTGCCGAGGAATGAGTCGGGCGACCTAGGAAGCAAAATGAGTCAACCGACCCATTAATTGGGTGCCCGACCCAAAAGTGAGTCGGTCAGGAGGCAAAGAAGATGTTCCGAGGACAATGGGTTAGGCACCCCAAAAAACGAGTCGGGCGACCCAAAAAGTGAGTCGGCCGAGGACAGAATATTGCAGAATCTGGATTTTTGGAAAGTTCAGGGTTTGGAAATTCAAGAATATAAATACAAAACCCTAAACACACACAAAGGGAGCTTGGACGGCCAGAGAACAAGATACTTTATCAGGGGAGCAGACAAGCTTCAAGAGGCACGGTTTGGAAGGATTTTTCAACGGCTACTCCAAAGATTTCGACGACAAGAAGCTCGAGGAAACGCCAAAGATCCCCTCTCCAACATCGGCAACCTCTACTCTACTTTTATTCCTGTTTTTGTTTATTTCTTTTCATAGCATGACTGAGTAGTATTGTGGTGGGAATCCTCACGGATTTCCCAGGTTTGATCTTGATGTAAACCATATTTTTAACATGCAATACGAAGTGTTTGATATGTTTGTTTATTCCCTTTATTTGTGTTCTGAACTTTGTACCTTTAATGAAGGAACGAGAGTTGAACTTAGGAGGTTTGGAATTCAGAATTGTATGTTTAGGGCAGTGTTTTGTGTGCGAGAGTGACAACACACATATTAGCTTTGGTTAACATTATTGTGGACTTGAATTACCGATCAATAGACCGAGAGGTTGAGATTATGGGATTTAAGTTCTAAACACGATTCAATCGAGCGAGATTTTGAGAATCATACTTAAGTGTTGCATCCATTCTAGAGAAGGAGCGAGAGTTGAATCTAGAATGCGCAACACAATAACCTAAGAAACGTATCATTCATGACTTCGTATGCTTGCTTCATTATTATTGCATCATTATCTCATAACCTAGAAATGAAGTAGGATTCTTGCTGCATTTTATTTTTGTTTATTAGATTTAGATAACTTAACAAAAATCAAATACAAAATCCCCATCTTTCGTAGACTTGCATTAGTGACTATTGATAGAAAACAACGTCTAGGCTTTTCTCTTGGGACTCGACCCTAGGTCACTCTAGGAACATATAAATTTGTTTGACATCGTGTGATTAGGATAAGTATATCATAGTACTCGCCTAAAAACCCAACGTCAGGATGCATCCTACACCATACAAGGTGGGATGGATTAACTCAGGTGGCGAAATTCAGGTAACAAAACAATGTCTAGTTTCATTTTCTATCAGTAAATACAAAGATGAAGTCTTATGTGACATTGCGGATATGAGTGCTTGTCATTTGTTATTGGGACGCCCTTAACAATTCAATCTTAATGTCATACACAAAGGCCGAGATAATGTCTACATCTTCACCAAGGACAACTTGCGGGTTGTACTATCTCCCATGATTAGTGACACACCAAAACATGCCCAGCAGGATCAGAAACTTCTTATTTCCACTAAGCAAGTGTTTTTCACAACTATAAAGGAAGCACCAGTTGTGTATGCCCTGGTCGTTAGTCCACACAATGAAACAAGCCACAAAATCTCAGATGCACTACACCCACTTCTTGTTGAATTCAGTAATATCATGACAGGAGAGCTCCCTCCGGGCCTTCCACCATTGCGTGATATTCAGCACAATATTGATCTCGTCACGGGAGCAAGTCTTCCAAACTTGCCACATTATCGAATGAGACATGCGCAACATGACATCTTACAAAATCAAGTTGTGAGTGATGTGGGTCTTCAGGTTGATGAATCAAAGATCCGTGAAATAAGAGACTGGCCCACGTCCAAAAACGGTACATGAAGTTCGTAGCTTTCACGGTTTGGCCACATTTTATCGTCGTTTTATTTGCAACTTTAGTACAATAGTGTCTCCGATTACTGCATGCTTAAAAAAGGGCAAGTTTCATTGGAGTGAAGCTGCCGATTCAGCTTTTCAGCTTATCAAAGACAAACTTACATCAGCTCCAATCTTCCCATTACCGGATTTCAACAAACTATTTCAGTTGGAGACATATGCATCTATCGTAGGTATTGGTGCGGTGCTTTCACAAGAAGATCGTCCTGTTGCGTTTCACAGTGAAAAGCTATCTGAGGCACGTCAAAAATGGACAAAATATGAGTTGGAATTATATGCTGTTGTACGGGCTGTTAAACATTCAACACATTCCTCAGGGACGAGTCTTTTCAAAGCAGGGGAGACTGATGCAGTAACATCAATTAGGGACCCTTTGAGTTATGAAGATCCAAAAATAGAAGTTATTCAAATCGAAGAGCCTAATGAGTTAAACTTATCCACATCCTTGGACATGAACGTTTGAAGATTAAAAGTCTGATCTTACCACAGGTTACTAGAATTCTGAATTTACTACACATGTTATTTTTAGTTCATCATCTCCTATATAAGGGAACCACATGTATTCTTTTTGACATTGATTCAGAAAATAAATAAGCCTTCTTATTTGTTCAGTTTTATTCCCTACCATTGTGCAAATCTTCTGACTCCGGTTAAAAGTAAAATTCGCCTTCGGGTATTTATCAAACTTCCGCTACGTCAAAAACTCAGTCGACAAGTCACTCGTGAGGTCATTGACGTATCTAAATGCAGTGATCAAAAAGGTTCTCCTAATGCACCCTCCAGGGTGCTTTGCTCCCATGGGCTCGTTTATTTATTACCGACACCACCGTGAACTGTCATCACGTGCTAGCTGGCACTACAGCTATGGTTAACATGTGGCCATATTTACTAAATAACCACAGATGACTTCTATGTAAATACTAGTCCAAAAAATTTGTTCCAGGATCACACTTATACGACTTTTAACAATAATTGTATTTTGCTTTATGGTTTCCTCGAGTCTCTATCAACGAAAATCTTATAAAATGATCCCAAACAATAGAACTTTTGGTCTTATTCGCTTATTCCAACTTCATTTTTTCGTGATGCGGCGAAATACTAACATGTGCAATATGTGAAGACGTAATTAATTGACGAAACTTCGGTGAAGGAGAGGTGTTCATATTTATCTGAAGTTAATTGGTACTTGTCAATGAACAATCTAACAATAACATAAATAATATTTGGATTAGAAGATAACTTACAATTTTTGATTTCTGATGGTCTGTGCCGTTCGTAATTGGGGCAGAAGCGCTGCCTGCGAGCTGTGGTTGATGAAGTAACAAACGAAGTAACAAACTCTCAAGTTCAATTCCTAATCAAACTAATTTATGCATAATTTAAATTACGGGTCGGGTCTTTTGGTCCAATTAAATCCGTCTCAATTAAGTCTCCATTTTGGTTGACCCTGGCCAATATGATTCTCTTGAAATGATTTGCAGGTGATTTTGGTTCTTTATTTAATTCGTTCATATAACTTAATGAAAACAATTATATATGATTTCATATCAATTTATTTTACTAAAAAAATACTAATTTCTAATATTTAATACAATTTTTCTTACTGTTTTTCACAATAAGAATTGACTATTGTCTTGTTCCATATGCATATTTTATCAAGTTTTGGAGCTGTGTATTAAGTAGGTAGGTTTATCAAGTAATCAATGGTCGGGATACAATCCTACCTTTATTTGTATGTCCTTTTTGAATTTGATTCTGCATCAATAAAAAAATTTCGAAGGAATAATTTTTTTGATCGAACCAATTAATGACGCTCATGCAGCCATTAGTTTGATCTATTTAT
>QZGG01003357.1:0-24705 GCA_006409495.1 Sedum album | reverse complement strand
CATGGCTCTACTTCACACAAAGAGTGTCATTTTTTGAAACGAGGATATAAATGGCAACGGCTAGTACCCGTAATATCACTGCTAATGATGAACCTGAAAACATCCCTGAGAAAGTGATGGACACTGCTCATACTCAGACCCTTCCACCTTATCATCACCACAACTCCACTAGCTAGGTCTGGATGCTCACTCACTGTAACCAAGATAAGCCTCAGGAGTGTAGTGTAGCTTTCTCACATACACAGGAGTTTTTTCACAAAAATCACATGGCTGATCATCTGCTCTTTTCTGTAACCCCAACTTGGATTCTACCACATACAATACACCTTGAGATTCTCAGCACCCAATTCTTTTCCAAACCTTTATCAGCTTTTGTCACTACTCACAACACATTCCATTAAAACATTTTGATAGAAACTGAATCTGCACCTAATACGCAAAACCTAATCCCTACTTCAATTATTCATCAACAAAAAATACAGTCATAACAATTGTGACAAGAGTGGTACTAAGAACTGATTGGTGTGACATTCATTATCAAAGGTCTAATACAAAAAACAAATTAAACCAACTGTACATTGTAGTAAAAAATTGTTGTGATTAAGGCTACTTAGAAAAACTGAGTGCTACTGAGCTCTGATGAGATCCATAGATGTTGATGATCATCAACCTCCAGCTCGTATTGTGTAAGAACAAACGGAGTCCGACAAAGCGGACATGTGGTCTGGTCGTGGTCCATCCAACGGTCCAAACAACATCTATGAAAAATGTGCTTACAATTTTCTAACCATCTGATCTCCTCCTCTTCCTCGATTTCACACAAACATACTGCGCAGCTCTCCGGATCTTGATTCTCATCTTCAGCTGATTTGGATAATCTTCTTCTTACCTCCTCCAGTTTCATCACTGGCAGACTTTCACGCAGCGCCAGAGATGACACTGGCGGCGGTGCACATGATGCATCAGTTCTGGTCAACGTTGTCGTTGACTCTGGCCAAGACACGTCTGTTTCGAGAAAATCAGAGAGACCCAGAACGTGGAAAAGTGAGATGATAACGCTATGGATGAAACCCAGAAGCGAAAGCAAGTGTAAAAAAAGCTTTGGCAAGAAAACTTCAGTATACCCCACCGGAAAACCCATCGGAAAAAGACGCCTCCTTTGTACTTCAATTCTCACCAATTTCGAAAAAGTTTAGGACTTTCAGAGTCTCAGACACGCAACTGAACACAGATTCCGGAGATCGATTCACAATGTGAAGTACTGCCCTTCAAGGATTAAACTAGGTGAAGGTTCTCTGCTTGCAGAATAGCTAGCTACAACTCAATCATTATATATATACTCAACAAGTCTGGCGAGAGTTGCTAAAATAACAGCACTTTCTGAAAAAGTATCCGTCACGATCCATTAAAAAATAGACACGTGGTAGTGATGGATAGACATTGTGGAAGGTGATGGGGAAGTTGAGGTAGTGTTACTTTCATATTGTCTGATCAATTTCAAAACAAGGCTGCTGTGGATTGTGATTAGAATAAGTACATAATTTATGAGACGTTTCACGTGCCGTTTACAGGAAGGAGACGAGTAACAGCGAGTAATGATTAGGCACATAATATGGTCAAAGTTGGTCAAACTGTAACAAAACTAGTTTTTCTATATGTAACAGTTGAATGTGTGCTCGTGATGACTTGAAGCATCGTGAAGTGGGCAACGACAACAGAGCAACCGGCCGACCAGCTAGAGGTTGGACATAGATAATGGGTGGGAGGTCCGTTGCAATCAGTAGAGGGGCTCAGGTGTTGTCTACTCGGTCCAAGACATGCATGGTCCCTTATCATATTCGTTATGCACCTGCAGGACGATTAGCCCATGTGACATGTTTTAATGAATTTGGAATTCTTGCATCGTTTCAAACTGTTCACACTACTAGACAGACATGATAATTGTTCAGTTTAGTCACAATGTCGTGTTGCATTGTGTCCATGAATCCTGATGTTCTCTGTTTACTCTAAACTGACTTCAGTTGTGCTGTGGCAAATGCTGAGGTATCAACCCAATTGGAATCTCTTATCAGTTAGCAACATTTGATTAACATTGAGAAATGAGGACCAAGTAAAGATTACATGTGTGATATACACTTGAAAGTTGAATCCCTGTCCCTGTGTATGATGCTAATCAACTATTGGTTGTGCCGTTAAAATATGATATGGAGTCTAGGGGGTACATTACTTCACGGTGGCCCTGCGGTTCTTCTTGGGTGAGGTCGATAAGGTATTGTTAGACCTGAGACTGCAAAGCAACATGTCGCGGCCTGCTAGGACTATCCGGAAAAACTTGTCAACCTCTGTGGATAAAAGATGGAGTCCATGGGAAAACTTTTCTGCTTCCTTTGTCAGCTCTAAAATGGTGGATACCAAGGCATCTGAGTCGAATGTGGTCATATCAACTTGGCATAAGTGTTGTAGATTGGAGACTTTGGCATCAACCGCTGCAAGCTCTTTCAACGCGATGGTGGCTCCTTTGTTTGGGAAGAGGATCCTAATTTTTCCGTTTACTTTTGATTGTAATCTCATATAGGTATTTGACCAAGCTAAGGCCTCGGGAACATGCAACTGAGCCAGTTTATCTGGAGAACCAGAGAGAGCAGCTGTGAAGATTCCGCTAATGAACAATGTTTTCACCTTAACACCGTACATTGCACGCATCAAAACCTTTCCTTTGGCAGAGTTTTTAGTCCTGGGTAGACTAAGCGATGCAATAATACTTTCCAATATTACCTTGCAGTTGTCTATTCTTGGATTCTTTGCATATGTATGGTATTTCCATCTCGAAAGAGTTTGATGGACACGTATCATATTTGAAGCCGAGGAATCCACATTTTTTAGAGCACACTGTAGCATAAGGTGGCCTTGACATAGCCGCGAGATCTCAGAACTTAACGCGTTACACAGGTCAAGTAACTTTATGCTGGTTTCCAAATAAACATCAATCCATTCATCATCCCAGTTGGCAACAGGAAGCTCGAGATCTACTATAAGAGACTCGATATCAGTGTGAGTCTCACAAAGGGACTCCATAGCGAGCTTCATCCACGACAAGCTCAAAATATTGTCTTTATCTGACACCATAAGTTTCTCGAAGCTTTGAGCCAATTTCTCCTCAAATGAGCTCAATAACCCAAGGAGTTGTGGAGACATGTAAGACCCTTTTGATAACATCATTTGAGTAGTGCCAAAGTGGAAAAAACTTGGGTTTGGACCTTGCGGTTGGCTCATCTTTAATGCGACCTGCATAAGAAATAAGGATATTGTTATAAGTTCATGACACTAAACAAACAATCAAATCAAGCAAGATATCTATTCTGTAAGCAGTGACATAACCAGATAACATTTCAAATTTGCAAACCGAAAGTTTACGAGATACACTACGTACTCGTAAATCGCCCGCATGAATATAATCAATCATCATAACTAATCAGAGTGACAGATACTGAAATACCAATAGAACTGGGTCATACTCAAATCTAGAACCCCAAATTCACAAGCTTGTAGCTTCCAATCAACATCTAAACCATAACAACCAAAGGATCTAATCTGACATAAGCAGTCTTTCCAACAGACGATAATATGCAAGCAAGTATCATCAAATAGCTCAAAGACTAAGAATCATAACAAATCAATTCCAGGATCAAGTATAATAAGGAACTGAACCCTAGAAAACCCTTCAAGCATAAGTCTCTAAAACAATCCCAGAAAATCAATTGAACAAAAATAGCACAAGAACAGTGGACAAATCCCAAAAATTACCAACCTTTGTTGTCCGAACAATCAGCTCCAAACTCAACAAACCTTTCGTAACAATCAGCAGCTAAATTCCTTTAAAGAAAACAAAAACGAACTCCTGTAAGCTGCTATATAGTTGTAGACTTGTAGCAATGTGGCAAGTTGAGATATTTGATGAGGAACAAGATTCGAACTTGATAACGTACTCGGCGTGAGTTATAAGAAGATGCGACTCGTCGGCTACATAGTGGGCGGTCGTTTGAATTTTGAGACAAAGGACTGTTTGGCTGACTACTGATTAAGATAACAATGTTTAATGTTGAGTGTAAATTAAAACAATTTAACACGTGGTGGATAACGATTGCATTTGGAATTAGATATTTTAAGGACTCTGAGTTTAGCAGGTTGATTACGTTAAGTACTTTTTTCTAAGTAAAGAATTTGAAGTTGATTGATGGTTTTGGAGTTGGTATATGGCAAGCCAAACACGCCTTAATATTCATTCAAGAAAACGACGGTAAAAGATTTACACAAAATAATTTAGTTTTTATTAAAAACATTAAAACGACGTCGTACGTACGCCAACATTCAGCTGTCCGCCGCACGTATCATATAAAAGATTCGTTTGGTCACCTTTATGTCGAATCCGAATTAACCGAGTTGGGCCGTGCTTATACTTCGCCCGGAACTGAAAGTATTCCTACTGGCTCGTTTAAGCTGGGCCGTGGAATTTGAAGGCCCAAAGAATCGTAGATACGATTTTGATCTTTTCGAGTGTCAAAAAGGGACCTTTTTTGCTGTTTGGTCGGTCAAATGTTTCATGTCGACAAGAGGCAAAACTTCAATGTTTCAAAGCCAACAAAACACCCTTTAGCGGCCTTTCTAGTGTTTTGAAAAACAGAGTTTCAGCGTAGACTTTGTAACCAAAGTGTTAAAATGTTGTTTTAACTTTTGAGATTCGGAGTCACTAAATCCAATCAAAAAAGGATTGGTTGGTCAAAGCTCAAAACTTCCCTAACATGAAACTTACTTAATAGAAAGACATCACGCATTACGTCGGCAGACCTTTTCGAAGACCAACATGGCAACATGTTCACTGCACGTGTGATTTAAGTTTCAACCATACTGACTGTGCCTCTGACATAATAAATCAAAGTCAATCACCAACCGTGGCCTCCAAGCATGCTCTGTCTGAACATTTGGAGGATTATGTCCGGGAAGTTCCAGTCTGATGAAAACATTACCTTTTGCGGTTCCCTTCCCACTCTGTAAATTTAAACAGTGACCAAGTCATCCATACCAAATTTATACCAAGAACTTTCAAATAGTTATATGGATACATAATTGACTTGTGAATTTTTGCTTAAATGAAAATTCATTTTTTAACATTTAATGAAAATAATTTTGGAAAATAATTTTCTTATGGAAATGACACTTTTGCATTGTACTCTAATATTTAAATTTACATTTTCAATGAGAAAATTAAAACAATCATTTATTTGATTATCTTTTTACACAGGATCCCACTTTATCATTTTCTGTCATTACTCCTCTAGCCTTTTTCTTATCAGCAAAAAATCGACTGCTCAAAAAAATGTATTTTTACCAAAAAATGGGAATCCAAGATTCTGATTCAAATGCAGGGTGACAGTTAGATTCAATGAAATTTACAACAATAATCAATGCTGATTTATCTCTATCAGCTAATGCATGTATTTTACGGATAATTTTCAACACATTGAAGTCAAAATAGACTTTTCCTGAATTAATTTTATTTGGTATTCATCTTCTTCTTCCATCAATTTAAATATGTAACATACAGTGAAATAACACTCTATAAATGCAGGAAGTTATTTCCATTTTTCTCTACTTCAAACAACATAATCTCCTACCTTAAACTCCTCATGAACAAGGAAAAGCAAGACAACCATCTACTGTCCAAGATTGCCACTAGCTGCGGCCACGGTGAGAATTCGCCGTACTTTGATGGCTGGAAAGCTTATGACAGCAACCCTTTTCACCCTACTATCAATCCCTCTGGTGTTATCCAAATGGGTCTTGCTGAGAATCAGGTACATCTCTTTTTTTCTGCTTAGTTTTGTCAGTAAGGAAAAATGATAATCTGTATGCATTTTTTTAGACTTTTTTATGTGTTTTGTAGTTAAGCTTTGACCTTATACAAGACTGGATTAAGAGTCATCCAGAGGCTTCAATCTGCACGCCTGATGGGATCAGTGCATTCAGAGATATCGCAGTGTTTCAAGACTATCATGGCCTGCCAACTTTCCGACAAGTAATATGCATTGCTGAAACTGAAATATATGCAAGTAAATACAAATATCATTAACTGTTTCTGATGTGAAATTATCATGTAAAAATTTTCAGGCAATGGCTAGGTTTATGGGCAAGGTGAGAGGTGGCAGAGCGGTCTTTGACCCCGAACGGATTGTCATGAGCGGTGGAGCTACCGGTGCAAATGAGACCATCATCTTTTGCTTGGCTGATCCTGGTGATGCTTTCCTAGTCCCAACTCCTTACTATCCAGCGTAAGTTTCTTATAAAGAGGTGTGAAGAAATTGAATTGAGCTGAACTGAAATGAACTTAACGTTGTTTATAAATAAATGTTTTACAGATTCGACCGGGACTTGGGTTGGAGGACAGGAGTGCAAATCATCCCAGTAGAATGTGATAGCTCAAATGGTTTTCAGATCACAAAACAAGCACTAGAATCAGCCTACACCAAATCCAAGGAACAAAACATCAATGTAAAGGGTCTGATTTTAACTAATCCTTCAAATCCTCTAGGCACTGTCTTGGACCGTGACACGTTACGAGACATCGTAAACTTTGTCACTGAGAAAAACATACACCTAGTATGTGATGAAATATACGCTGCAACGGTTTTTAGCAAGCCTGAATTCACAAGTGTGGCAGAGATTGTTACAGAAATGGAGCAGGAAAAAAATGTCAACAAAAATCTGATTCACATCATTTACAGCTTGTCAAAGGACTTAGGCATGCCCGGATTCAGGATCGGGGTGATATACTCTTATAACGACCAAGTAGTTACTTGCGCTCGAAGAATGTCTAGTTTCAGCCTTGTCTCGTCGCAGACTCAACATTTAGTAGCATGCATGTTGTCTGACGATACATTTGTAAGCAAGTTTCTCAACGAGAGCTCGAGAAGACTTCAAGCAAGACACACAAAGTTCACAACAGGGTTAAGAAAAGTTGGCATTGAGTGTTTAAATAGCAATGCTGGTCTATTTTGCTGGATGGATTTACGTAAATTGCTCGAGAACGGACACAAAGAGGCTACAAAAGCCGATGAGCTAAAGCTCTGGCGTGTGATCATAGAAGAAGTGAAGCTCAATGTGTCCCCTGGTTCATCGTTTAAATGTATGGAGCCAGGTTGGTTCAGAGCATGCTTTGCTAATATGGATGATGAGACCATGGAGGTTGCCTTGCGAAGAATATGGGCCTTTGTGGGCCGGAGAGTTGGGCCGGGAGAGAAAAGCAGGAAACGCTGGAAAAACGCTGCGTTTAAACTCGGTAAGCTGAGGTTCTCAACAGAGGATGACGACAGCATTCTGTCACCAGTTGGCTGATTCCTCGTAATTATTGATCATAATATTTTTTCGTTGTATTTATTTTTCATATAGATTCTTTCATGTACTTATGATATACACATGATTTAATAATTCATAAAATAAATTAATTCAGTGTCATTTTTCATAATTAGTTTAATATCTTTGTATTTAGTGTCATTTTTAATCTAATGCACAAATGTTCATGCTTAAACTTTTCACTTGCACACAATTTGTTACTGCACTAATTGTGAAGATTACACCACACAACTATTGATTAAACTTTAATAAAAAGCAACGTTTGACGTCACTAAATGTTGGAGTGGGTCCAGGTTAGTGGCTTGAGATTTCATGTGAGACACGTCAAGGACCACGATCATCATCATCTCACCGACATGCAAGAACAAGAACCTAACGTGGCGGGGACCACACCACCATTTTTTCTGTCGTTGACGAATCTATAGATACAGTCCACGTGTTCATGTTCATCCCATTGCTTACTTCATCACCCCATCGCTTTATGAACCGTTGATTTCCACCGTTGGTATGATGACCGGTTCGAGTGACTTGAAAGAAAATGGATAGATTCAGAACAAGATGAAAATGGACGGCACAGATCTCTTGTTTGCTGACGTGCCACATCGTGAGATTAGCGACTGTCGATGGTCCACCTCAACAACTACTCCAAAGTTATTATTAGTATAATAATAAATAAAGAATATTCAATTCATAAATGGATAAAATATAATACACGTATGTAAGTAAATGTTGGTCGACACGTGTGGTGATGACGTGGATGTTTTCTGGCGACCTTCTCATCATTATTTTCTCTCTCCACCATCAGAAAGCTCAAGCACACAAGGAAAGAAAGGACAGTGGAAGGGATTGACTTACTACTCCAGTTTGTACTTGTAGCAGCATCTGGGGGCTGGGGTTTTGTGATCATGAGGTTTGTTGTGTTTTCTGAGCATCTGGGTTTTGGATTTATGATGTCTGATTGCTTAGGATTGTTGATTCTAGTTAAAGTAGACCAAGAAGTAATATAATGGCTGGTTGATATAGACTTGGTTTGATTCATTGATGAATTAAGGTTGTTATTTTGACTTGTGGATATTGCTATGTTGTACGTAATTGTTGAATTCAGATAGCAGCAATTGACTACAATTTCGTTAACTCTTGTTTACTGATTATTTGGATTTTGGAATTGAGCTTGGTGACCTTGATATTAAGCTTTAGTCAGGCTTATTCTAACATGGTTATTTTCAGTAAGATGATTTTCCACTAATGAAGCGAATTGTAGACTTAGAAAGGTTGGGCTGACAGATAGTTCATTTTAGTTCAAACTATGGGAAACAGTGAGGAGAGTAAGAGCTCTAAATCTGACAAATCACCTTCCCTTGCACCACCGGTGAGCATCTTATCGAACACCTTTATGTTTCAATAAAAGAATTTGTATTTGTCTATTGTATAATCCTCTATGTTTGGTTGATTTTATGGTGGCATAACTAAGTTTGTCTGTTTTATTTGCAGGACCAAAATGGTATGCACGTCTACCCTCCTCCTGATTGGTCTTCCATGCAGGTATAATATTGATTTCTCAAATTATGTGGTCTTCCAAACAGCGCCGTGCTAATTTTATATATTTCCAGGCATTTTACGGTGCGAGAATTCCTCTTCCTCAATACTATAACTCAGCTCACCCTGCTGGTCACCCACCTCACCCTTATATGTGGGATCCTCCACAGGTATTGTTGAAGGTTGATCATGACAGTTTATCTCACAGTTTTGGTTGCATCTACTCGAAAGTATGTATTTCATTCCACTAGAGAGAACAGTAGTAAATTCCTATTTGTACAGGCTATGATGACACCATTTGCGCCCCCGTATGCTGCTCTTTACTCGCAAGGCAGTGGCTATGCGGATCAAGGAGTTCCAGTGGTAAGTGATTTGATAGTATATCTTGTAGACCATGTAATGTTGATCTACAATCTACACACATTCCGATTGTGATTTGTGCCTTGTAATTTTTTTGATCCATTGTATCGTTTTTCTAGCTTCTTCACTGAAAAATACTCATCATTTAGTCATGATCTCGGATGGATTGTTAACTAGTGAAGCTGTTTCGTTAATCCTCTCAGATGGTTGTATCGTGTAACTAATTTATACTTTTCCAGGAATCACCCAAGCATTGTCTTGCTGCTTTTTCAACTCCCTCAGCCGCTGATGTATTGGTACGTGTTCTCGCAGTTAGTGTTTTGGCTATCTTTGTGATTAGTACTCTTGCTGACTAGTTGGGTCATTAAGAATTTTTTTGATTTGATCAGAATCATCGATATTAGTTAACGCTTATAACTAGCTGCTGAAAGTCTTTTAATTTAACAATGATGCAGACTGCGACTGCTCTAAGCATCCAGACTCCCGGGAAGACATCTGGAAATACCACCGGAGGCAGTGCGGGTACTGAGAGGTAATAATCACGTCATGCATGCCTCAATATGTTTTTATGTACTAGTTTTCATTGCAAGCTTTAAAGGGGTAGAGTATTCAAAACCATGAACATACCATGCCATTTGTACGACCTTATGATATTTTTTGTTTCCGACATGCAGTTGTGATAGTGGAGGATCAAATGATGGAAGTGGCGATAAAACAACATCCGGGGTATGCCAAACATATAATATTTATAGGGTCCGTATATATTGAATTTTTTGATAAATTTATCTGAGGGATATGTGGTCTGATCTTTTATTAGGGTGAACAATCCTATGGGAAAAGAAAGCGTGAGCTTTCACTCGACAGAGGTATGATTATGTGCAAAATTTTGCAATTGATTCTCTTTATTTCGTGCTTAGCAGCATCTTGTTGGCTCCCTCAGTGTTTCCGCTCATTTTGCTTAACTAGTCATGACTACTCTTAACAGAGAAAACTGTGAAACACGAGATCCAGGCTAATGCCATTGTGCCTGCCGATGTGAATTTAGCTTCTGGAGTGGTTATGGGAATTGCTGTTGGAACCGCAGTCAATGGTAAATTAGAAAATGTAGCAGCGCCAGACATTGTGAATTCGGAGATGAGTTTTGATGCTCAGCAAAGTGGGTCCAAATTGTCTTCTGAAACAGGTTTCCAGGTAGGACTCCTTAAAGAAATGTTCACAGTTGTTAACTTGATATCCTATTCAGTACTGAAAATGTTTACGGATGTTCATACGCATACCTCAGCTGTCTTAATTTTGATTAACTCACGTGAATTCTGAACTGACATCAGTGGAGTTTACATGCACACATGTTGTGGAAGATTTCTTTTTATGGCATGTTTTATAGCTGTTCGGTGAGCTGATGATTCTGTACGTTCTCTCAGAGCGAGCGCCAACTGAAGCAAGAGCGGAGAAAACAATCTAACAGAGAATCAGCAAGAAGATCAAGACTTAGAAAGCAGGTATGAACTGCATCATATGATCATATCCGATTTCTTGATCACTATCCTTCTTGGGTTTAAATTTAATTTCACCGAAATTGTTCAAGTCACATAATATCAATGTTTATAGGCGGAAGCTGAAGAGCTTGCGGCCAAAGTTGATGTTTTAATGGCTGAGAACATGAATCTGAAGTCAGAAATCAACCAATTAGTAAAGAACTCGGAAAAACTGAAGCTCGAAAATGTGAGAATTTTAGTATTTATCTGATCTATTTTTGTCTTTTGTTTTACAAGCTCAATATATCAAGGCATAAACCACGAGTCTCTATTTACAGGAAAAACTGAAGAGTACAAAACTCGAAAAAGAAGAGAGAATAGTTTCCAACATGGTTGACAATCGAAACCGAACCCTGAGCACTGAGAACCTCCTGTCTAGAGTCAATAATTCAGGATCCGTAGTGACACAAGAAGAGGAAGGTGAAATGTACAGTAATAACAACTCCAACCCCACAAAGCTTCGCCAGCTTCTGGACGCAAGTCCTAGAAGCGACGCAGTGGCCGCAATCTAACCAGTACCACTCATACGTATAAAATCAACTCATCAGCTATGCAACCTCGGCATTAATCGTAAGTCCAGGGTTTCTGCTAATCCTTCTCGACATAGTTCCTATTTTTTAGCTGTCTCTCTTTTCAAAATTTCATTTAGAAGAGTTGATGTGCCAACTTAGAGCTGTATTTCTGTTATAGTTCGAAAAATAAAAAAAATAATATTCAATTGGGCCTGGAAAAAAATTGGATCAGTCCATCTTTAATTAAATCGTAGTATAAATACGGCATGTTTACATAGGTTAAAAAAGAAATTTAGAGGAACAACGGCTGCGTGGGGGAGAAGTACTGCTAATAATTGAATCAGGTATGTAACAGTATGCTTCATGTCTGGTAAAAAGGGATCAATCTTATAAGTGGAATGCACAGATGCTTAATTTAGATTTAGATGAGGTTGGAATGGAATAGCATGATATTATGACCTAAATTGAATTTGAGAGCGCACCACCAATGCCACTGATCAATATTTTAAAGTTTTTGGACTGCGATGTTTTGGATAACAACATCTGCATCTTGTTATGTTTGTATTCAAGTGGTAACTTGAGATCGGTGTCTTTGAGTATGGACTTCATTAATTACAGTGATACGATATTTGACTAGTTTGAGTATATTATATTTGGCCTGTCACTATATGTAATTGTCTACTATTATAGGTGGTGCACAAACATCTAATGACCGGACGAACTAAGGACAGTAAACTGCAAATTGCGAATAAATAGACAGTGAGTATATAATGTATTTTATTTTCTAGACTAATTAAATAAATTGTGATTGACGCTTAACTGTTAAATAAAAATATATAATTATTACTTACTGTCCCCATTCACGTCTAAATAAGACGTTGATATCGCTATACAACTAAAGAAGAATGATATGTTAATGAATGAAATTAATGGGATTGTTTTGTTTGAATGTTATATATGTGCATCCTGACATACTTGACATGCATCATTTATTATTATTATTTTTCATTCATCATGATTATGAATATGGAGAGGGGTACAGATACAACGATATGATATGGTGTGGGGTTATATATGGTGTGGATGATATGATAAGATATGGTGTGGGGTGATATGATATGGTGTGGGTGATATGATATGGTGTGGGGTGATATGAGATGGTGTGCGATGGTTTGATGTGGTGTGGGGTATAGGCAGTGATGACTGTCTGCTGACATACACATGCATCATTTTGCATACATCTCTGCATCATGTTTTACATATGAATGTGTGTTTGTCTGTTATTTATGATTGTGATGAAAATGAATTAAACAACGTACAAAACGTTAATAAGATATGTTATGTATTCACTGAGTCATTCGACTCATTCTGTTGTTTCCAAACTCTTTTTCAGATAAGTGATAGCTATTAGTACGAGCTTCGACACCGACGACAATTAAGGAGTTCATTTCTGACGTATGGTGCCAGCACAGTAGTCTTTCTATTGCTACATTTAGTTATTTCCTTTTTCTTAGCTAGTATGCTCCGTTGTACTTAGAGTTTCATTCCTTATGTTAATTACCTTCGTTATTGATATTATTTAGAGCTATTATAATTTTATCATTTAAATGCTTGAGTAAGGTGATGTGTTTGAGGCTTGCTTGACCATTGGTCTAGCGCCGGTCTCGATCCTAATTTGGGTCGTGACAAAGTTGGTAGTCAGAGCTTAGGTTTCTTTTTTCAGTACACGGAGCTAGGACTAAGTAGAATTTTGATTACGGAGGTGAAGCGCGCCATTTTCGTAAACAACATTCTGCTGTGACCTTTAGGAAATTCATATTTCTTTAAACTTCTTAAATTTGCCTCTTATAGGTTTAAATTTATTCATATAGGTTGTGATGGCACCTAGGACTCGTACTTCATCTCGTGCCCGTTCTAATACGAATGGAAGGCATGGCATTAATGCTCATGATGGCACAAACCTTCCTCCTGTGCCTCGTGTTGCTCATTCAGACAACGAGGTTAATGTTGATTTGCCTCCTGAGACACGCCCAGTAACGAATGAACAAACACCAGATGTAGACATCCACCCACCCCAACCTACTTTGACAGATGTGATGAACAGTATTTTAGGTCTTACACAGGTGCTACAAGGTTTAGCAGCACGGGGAGTTGCTCAGAGTCAGCCACCGATCCTCCACCTGCTACTTCCTCTCGTACTACTAGTAGCGAGTCCACTCATCGTCCAGCTCAGACTGCGCATCAGCATGAGGTAGATGTTAAGTTAGATGAGTTTCTGCGACATCAGCCACCCAGTTTTGTGGGACAGATGCGAAGGAGGACCCTCGTGCATTCATTGACTTGACTCAGCGCCTTTTGCGAGTTCTACATTGTTCGAGTTGGAGATCAGTAGAGCTAGCTTCCTTCAGATTGCATGGTGTAGCTTATGCTTGGTTTGAGAGTATGATTTCACACAGGGGTGATGAGCAACCTCCTATGGAGTGGGATGAGTTTAAGACTCTCTTTTTTGGATAGATTCTTGCCAGATAGTGTGCGTGATGCAAGGGCAAGAGAGTTTGAGACGTTGAAGCAGCAGAGTATGACAGTGACGGAAATGATCATAAGTTTTACTGTCTTATCTGCTTATGCTCCTCATTTGGTAGCGACAGAGGCTATGCGCATTAAGCGCTTCATTTCTGGATTACGTCATGGTATTTCTCGACTTCTAGTCGGCACTCAATATACTATTTTCTTTTAAGGTGGTGGATATAGCTCGACCATTGAGGACGGTGATACATCAGCGAGAGCTTTACGAGAGCAGAAGAAGAGGCCTCGTGACATTGATGATGAGGAGAGTCAGTATAGACGTGGAAGCTCTCAGAGGGGTAGATCTCAGCATACTCAGAGAGGTGGACAGCAATCTCAGATGGATCATCGTGATAGTGATACAGTGTCTCAGAGTTCTAGACATTCTCAGCCAATATCTCGTGCTATGACACATCGTCAAGATTTTGTTTCTGATCAGATTCCAGTTTGTGGAACTTGTGGCCGTTCTCATAAGGGAAATTGCTATAAGGAAACCGGTGCTTGTTTCAGATGCGGTCAGAACGGACATCATATGCATCAGTGCCCTACTCGTTTTGCGAGTATACATCATATGACAGCCCAACCATCTCATTCACACGGTTCAGTTAGATATTCTAATGAACTGTTTGATGATGTTGGAGGTCATCATGCACGTATTGCCTCAGTGATCCATCATGGAGGTGAAGAGGTTGGTCGGGCTTCGATTCAGGGCAGTGGTCAAGCTCATAGTGCAGAGAAAAGAGCTCCAGCGCGAGTCTTTGCTTTGACCCCGCGAGATGCTCAAACATCAAATGTCGTGACTACAGGTATTATACTTTAAATTCGAGGACGAATTTTTTTGAAGGAGGGTAGAATGTTATAGTTCGAAAAATAAAAAAAATAATATCCAATTGGGCCTGGAAAAAAAATTGGATCAGTCCATCTTTAATTAAATCGTAGTATAAATACGGCATGTTTACATAGGTTAAAAAGAAATTGAGAGGAACAACGGCTGCGTGGGGGAGAAGTACTGCTAATAATTGAATCAGGTGGTGCACAAACATCTAATGACCAGACGAACTAAGGACAGTAAACTGCAAATTGCGAATAAATAGACAGTGAGTATATAATGTATTTTATTTTCTAGACTAATTAAATAAATTGTGATTGACGCTTAACTGTTAAATAAAAATATATAATTATTACTTACTGTCCCCATTCACGTCTAAATAAGACGTTTGATATCGCTATACAACTAAAAGAAGAATGATATGTTAATGAATGAAATTAATGGGATTGTTTTGTTTGAATGTTATATATGTGCATCCTGACATACTTGACATGCATCATTTATTATTTATTATTTTTCATTCATCATGATTATGAATATGGAGAGGGGTACAGATATAACGATATGATATGGTGTGGGGTTATGATCTGGTGTGGATGATATGATAAGATATGGTGTGGGGTGATATGATATGATATGGTGTGGGTGATATGATATGGTGGGGTGATATGAGATGGTGTGCGATGGTTTGATGTGGTGTGGGGTATAGGCAGTGATGACTGTCTGCTGACATACACATGCATCATTTTGCATACATCTCTGCATCATGTTTTACATATGAATGTGTGTTTGTCTGTTATTTATGATTGTGATGAAAATGAATTAAACAACGTACAAAACGTTAATAAGATATGTTATGTATTCACTGAGTCATTCGACTCATTCTGTTGTTTCCAAACTCTTTTTCAGATAAGTGATAGCTATTAGTACGAGCTTCGACACCGACGACAATTAAGGAGTTCATTTCTGACGTATGGTGCCAGCACAGTAGCCTTCCTATTCTACTACATTTAGTTATTTCCTTTTTCTTAGCTAGTATGCTCCGTTGTACTTAGAGTTTCATTCCTTATGTTAATTACCTTCGTTATTGATATTATTTAGAGCTATTATAATTTTATCATTTAAATGCTTGAGTAAGGTGATGTGTTTTGAGGCTTGCTTGACCATTGGTCTAGCGCCGGTCTCGATCCTAATTTGGGTCGTGACAGCAGCAAGTTCTCATCTCCTCACCTTTGAGCGGTTTTAGGGTTTTTTCATCTTCATCTTCTTTTTTGTTTTGATTAAGTGAGCAGATGTTGTTGATTGCTTGAGTTGTTGTAGAGTGTTTTGAGAGGTATCTTTTGAGTCCTAAATTAGCCAGATCAGTTAGGTGTAGGTTGTGTTCAGGTTGTGTGAACTCAGTGAGGGTTTTGAGAGGTGAGGTTATTGTAACCGAATCTCGAACATTTCTCTGGCGACTTACCGGCAGTATAGTGGATTACCGAGGCTCAGAGCTCAACGTGGATTAAACCCTAACGGGATATAACCGCGGTAAAAATCCAGGTGTACATCTTTCTTTCTTCCATTGTTCTTTAAGTTCTTGATATTGTTCAGGTTGTTAATCTGTGTTTGATATTAGGTCTTGAAGTAGCAGTAGTCTAGGACTTGTATGTTAGTTCTAGGACAGATTCAAGTGTTATTGAATCATTACAGTGGCATCAGAGCCGGAATAATAGATTCCGGGGAGTTTACTGAGTTTGGAAATTAACCCTATCTTATTGAACTATTCTGCTTCACTGATAATTTCTTTTCTTTATTTCTTGCGAGGAAAATGTCTACAAGGATGGAGGTCTACTCCTATGATGGAAAGTCTGATTTCGCGGTCTGGAGCATAAAGATGAGAGCCTTGTGGATTAAACCTAACGGGATATAACCACGGTAAAAATCCAGGTGTACATCTTTCTTTCTTCCATTGTTCTTTAAGTTCTTGATATTGTTCAGGTTATTAATCTGTGTTTGATATTAGGTCTTGAAGTAGCAGTAGTCTAGAACTTGTATATTAGTTCTAGGATTCATTGAATAACTACAGACTGGAATATATCTAGAGGTCGGGAATTCTTTATAAATTTGAGTTTTGTTGCCACGGGTCTCATGCTGACCCCTCTGGGTATTTCTCTTTCACTTCATGTCCTCCTATTCACTTTTCTCATGAACTTGTAAAAGTTCATGGCCAGCATGGTCATCTGTTCATCATAAATCGAGTCAACTTTATTTTTTTCACTATTGAGGGCAACTGTTTTGTCCTTTTCCTCAGGTACATCAGACTGCATGAATATTTCATATTCATATGACCTCAGCTCGCCCATCAGTTCGCCCATCAGTTCGCCCATCTCCAGTATATTTAGATCTCAGTTTTCAACTATAGAAATCTTTTGCATGGCAAATTTCTGAGATTATCTGTGCATTACTTTCTTGACCAGCTTCTCATTGTTGAAGGGCTCTCCTAGAGCATACGTTGATAGGTTACATCCATCTATAGGATGATTAAACTCAGTCACTTTCTCCTCACTTCCCATCTTAAAATTTTCAAACTAAGATGTCAATATCTGAGTTCAACTGATCCATAAATTGTTTCAGTGCTCGTGCATTTGACGCACTAGCTCGTTCCTTAGCTTCTGTCCATCTTCCCTTATCCATCAGGTTGGTTACTTCTTCAATAGTAACTACAGGGGGTGTCCACTTCACTACAATGTTCCTTCATGCACAGTCATCTAATGATTTGATATATATTCTCACGCGAGTGTTTGATAGGCGTAGTTCGAGTCAGAGGACGTACCTGAGCTTTTCTGACGTACATCATTTTTTAAGATGTCATTAATACACGGATTCCACTCGGTATGTTGACTTCTCGCTTTGACACCAATTGAAATTGACATTACTATAAATTCGTGTTCAAAGTTTCGTTTGACGTAGATCTAAAATCTTATACAAGAATTTAGAAAGATACGCAAGATATTACATCATCTCAACCGTTGATTTCTATTCATCCAACGTTTGATATTAAATAACCGTCATTCTCAACCATCCGTGTATTTTGCTAATTCAACCACCTACTTTTATTAAAATTAATTTAATATCAACTGTCAGATCAATCAAAATCAACGGTTGAAATGATGTCCTCGTATCTTACAAAACTTTAATGTCCCTCAAGAATCGAACTCTAATATTACGATATATAACAATATTTTATTTCCTCCTTTAAGGATTACTTGACTCTCAAGAAACCGCACTGATTGTTCGATTATGTTAGTAGCTCAGACTGTACCCCTTTGTACGAGAGTCTTTGTCACAGGCGATCTTTAGAATTAAATTTGAATATTCTTCTACTTATTTTCTACGT
This sequence comes from Sedum album, assembly GCA_006409495.1. NCBI lineage: Eukaryota > Viridiplantae > Streptophyta > Magnoliopsida > Saxifragales > Crassulaceae > Sedum > Sedum album. Next base: position 6,582 of record QZGG01003357.1, on the reverse strand, counting down.
TACGCATCTTCCTCCTCTTTCGATCATATTGTCGAAACTTACCAATTTTAACTTGAGTTTACTCTATAAAACTCTTAACATGATATACTTGAAAGAAAGTACAATAATCAACAAGTATATATTTAGTTCCAATAAGGTAATATGTTATAGTTGCTCTTCGTATCGTCGTATCTTTATGCCTTAATTAAGAATCGAATATGATATCAGAATAAAGTACATGCAAAAACTCAATAAATGTTTGACAACCAAGGTATAAAATTACTTTCAAACTCATTATTTAATATTGAGTCAAATCTTAACTCTAACATTATAGTATTGTTTATGAGTTAAAGCACTAAATATTATGAAACAGAATACGTGCTAAAATAGGCAAAAGCTAAGAAATCGCCATCAATATTGAAACACTACTACGTAGAGCACGACGAGAAATGTAGTGGCGTCCATAATGTCAGAGATTTTAGAACGATTAAATGTAAAATCAATAGGTTTCTTTGCATGCGATCATAAGGACATTATTTATTTTTTGATAATCGATCATATTGACATTATAGTTGCGTGTATTCGTGCAACTAGATTTAGTAAAACGGATGGATGAATGATATATTGATGGAAGATAAAGAGATGGATGGTAAGCAGATGGATGATAATAGATGAAAGATTAACAGATGATCCTTTTATACCATCTGTATATCCATTTATCATCCATCCTTTTACCATCCTTTTACCACCCGTTTATCATCGATTTATTTATTTACTATCTGTTTATCCGTTTATCATCCAATTGTTTATCATACATCCGTTTATCCATGTACCATAATAACTTTTATATAAACTGATGATAGACGGATGGTAAACGAATGATAAACAAGTGATAAGCTGATGGAAAACATATGGTTAACGAATAGTGGTTCATCTATTTCATCCATTTCTTGAACAAATGATAAACAGATATGGATGAATTTATCCGTGTAACTAAAAGAATGATAATGGGATTGATTTAAATGGATGCTTAACATATGATAAACAGATACAAGTGAAATTGACAAAATCTTCATGTATCAGATTGCTAGATTGAGCCAACTCCAATTTAAAGATGGAAAATAAGAAACTCAGTCAATGGTATTGTCATGCAGCGTACGTTCGTGGAAGAACACACTTAGAAAAAACCCTAAAACATTTTATTAAAATCAAATCAATTGTCGAAGAACGCTAGCTAACTCACCTTTTAATAGAGAAATTTGAAAACTCTAGAAATGAAATAAAGTAATATTCGAAAAGATTGAGGTTCTAGGAGGACAACTAAATATTTGTGAGACGGAAGGACATCATCACAACCGTTGATTTCAATTAATCCAACGGTTCATATTGATAACCGTCATTCTCAACCGTCCGTGTATTTTGCAAATTCAACCACCTCTTTTAATTAAAAATTAATTAAATCTCAATCATTAGATCAATCAAAATCAACGGTTGAGATAATGTCTTTATGTCTTACAAATTTTCATTGTCTCTCTAGATCTGAACTCTATTCGAAAAATATTTAAAAAATTAAAATAAAATGGTAAACAGACTCAGATACTCAGAAAGGCCAATATATCTCGAGAAAGGCGCGTGTTCTCTTCGAACGAAGGTATTATGGGCCCAAATCTGACACCAGACTCCTGAAAACTGCGAAAACTGTTAATGTGCAACGCTAACATGTACCTTTTTTGGACGGTCTCATTTATTTCAGAAACTCAGTATTTGTTGCTCTATATCAAATTGACAACTTTCATCAATCTAGTGTAGGGGTTTAACTCACTCTTTCCATTTAAAGTTTTGTCCCACATCTAGCATTTAATATAACTATTCGTTTTCTAAATGAAGTAAGAATCTTTTCTTGTAATCTTCTTCTTTATAGATTAATAAAATTGGTATTTATCTCTACGATGTTGGTGGATTCCAATTTATTATTGGGTAGACTTCCGTTAATCTAATAAATTATAGGAAATTTACCTACCTGTTTTACACTGACAATTCCTTCAAGCTCCAGCTACGACGATACTGAAAACTCACAGATAAACTTCCTAAAATCCACGAAGTCGACAAGAGTAAATAAATTATAATCCACTAACAGTGTATAGATTAATCTCAATTTATTGATATCAAAAGATAAAAATTATATGAAAAGATTCTAACTTTATTTAGGAAACAATATATACAAGTTAGGGTTTGGCTCCGGTATAAATAAATTTTAAAATGATAACTTAGAAGCATTACAAACCACACGATCAAACAATTGATTGGATGTGATTAATGACATTATTAATATGATCATCACTATTATCAATTAATATGAGGGAGACACTTGTCAATTCATTATTTTTATATAAATCATTAATGATTTATTGAAAGTGCATTGAATATTTTTTAAACTGGATTTCAGTTTTTTAAAGGAAATTAAAAAATTTAAAAAACTGCATTACAAATTTTGCATATTCAATTTTTGTTACAATTTTTATAAGAATTTGATTCATTTTTGAAACTTCTAGTGATGCACTTTTTGTTACAATTTACAAAAATTGATGCACCACTGAAGTATCAAGTAATGCACTATTTATATCTACTAATTTAAATTTTAAAATAAATTATATATACTATTCATTTATTAGCTTTATTGATTTAAAATGACAAGTGTACCCTTTCATTACTAAACAATATTAATATTTAATTAATGAGGGTTGAGATCATGTGAGACATGATATATATGTAAGACAAGAGAACAAAATCTGAGCCATTGATTTTTAATAAATCGACGGTTGAGATTAAAGTTGAGTTTTAATTAAACTAGGCGGTCGGATTTGCAAAAAAATACGGGGCGGTTAGATTTGACGGTTATTTTACATTAAATCTCAACCATTAGATTATAATTAATGAACGGTCGAGATTGTGTCCTACCGTCTTACTAAAAGTTAATCGTCCTTCTAGATTTTTACCCTAATTAATGATGTAATAAATATAAATCACTTAGATCTTAAATCTCACACTGTTTTAATTTTTATTTGAACCTTTCTCATACAAGTTAAACCACACGTTGGATGTGGGACAAAACTTTAAATAAAAAATATAGGTTAAGCCTCTGCATTAGTCTAGTCCACCTCCAAGGAACTCGTCCCTCAATTCTCTTATGAAAATTACTTCATTGTAAAACTGTTTCAGGCGTTCACGACGCCACTGTAAAAATTGATAGTTAAATATCAGTGCTTTAAAGTGGAAAAAGTTTGATTTAAATCCAACTTGCATGGCGGAAGCTTGAAGGAAATTGTCAACAAAAAACTTGAAAAATATATTTCCTAAAATACAGCGGGAGCACTGATTAATATTGAGGATTAACACACATTTTTAGTTTAGAAAAAACTTTATACATTTCTTTCTTAGGGCATCTGCACCGGTGAGGTTTTGCTTCAAAATTGAGAACGTTCTATTTCAAATTGAGAACGTTCTCGCCAGTTTCATATACACCGGTTGAAAGAAATATCCAGGTGAAATAGAACGATCTCATTGACAATCTCGTCTGGGTCGCGGTGGAGATCGATCGCTGAGGAGAAAGAAAGGCAACAGGAGGAGAGAGAAGGGGAATGAGGAGAGAGAAGGGGAAGGAGGAGAGATACAGTTCGATCCAACGGTTAGATTTCAACGGGAAATAGATCTGGTCCGTTGGATTGAATCTAAGGGCTCAGATTTATTTCAAACAGGATTTTAATTAATAAACATTAAAATATACGAAAAAAATATTAAAAAAAATTTATTTTACACATCTAAAATTTCTCTAAATCTATTACTCATATTCATCAAAAATCACACAAATATTCAATACTCCACTCTTCTCATATATTCCAATTCACATATTTCAGCTTTTCTTTCATACTTTTAATATGTCGAGCAATTGGTCTATGTCTGAAGATGTGCAATTGTGCATTTCATATTGTTGTCAATCGATCGATCCAATTACCGGCAATAGACAAAGAACCGACAAGTTGTGGGAAAAAGTTCACACCGACTTTCAATCAAATTGGGTTATGCGAAGATGAGATAATTACTAGTGATTCAAGATCTCAAACCGCCCTTATTTATCGATTTGCAAAGTTGAAACCGAATTTATCTTATTGGCCGTCATTCATTGCATATGCAAGAAGGAATACAGAATCCGGCGGTAATGCACAAGATGAGGCATCCCTTTTAATTAGTTTATTCTACATAATTATTATCAATTTAAATTTCATCAAGCCTGATTTATTTTATTGTTCGGATTGATAGATACGAAAAGCTGAAACTATGTACGTCGCAAAAAAGAAAAAGACATTCATATAATTTGAATGTTGGGTAGAAGTTAAGTCACATCCAACATTTGCACCTACGGAAACAATTCCTCCACCGACATATAATCATGATAGTCCGGTTATGGAAGAAGTCCATGAAGAACCGATATTTTCTACACCTGAAAATTCTTGTATAAGTCCATCTAGTCCGGTGAGACCATCCGGAGTGAAAGCGGCGAAAGAAGCAAGGAGAAAGGAGAAAGGGTAAAAAACCGCCACTTCAACAAATAATTATAGTGATGCTTTACAAGTCATTGCTGGAAAAAAAAGCATTGGCTATCCAACAAATGCAAGTGGAGCTTGCTCAGAAACGAATGGAGCATACTCACCGAATGCAAGAAAAAGCTGAAGAGTCCAGAATCATGGAAATGAATACAGAATTGACGACTCCAAAATTCAAGAAATATTTTTCAAAGAGGAAGGCTAATATTATGAAACGTTGTGAGGAAGAGGAAGATGATGTCAACAACGACAACGAAAATGATTCGTACTTTTCAGATTATTACCGTCCTTAACATGATGATTAGTTTTTTTATTTGATTATATTTTAATGTAATGTCATTTTTATTTTCAATTTAATGTTTAAATAACTTATTAAGTTTAATTGATGTACTTAATTTGTTCGCCATTTAATACTTTCAAATAACAAAACTTAACAAAACAAAAATTTTAAAAGTTGAACTTAAAATGTGAATAGTAATAGGAATATCTCATCGAGACAGTAATGGGTGAATAAACTGTGTAAATTGTTATTACTTATTGATGAATAGTATTAGGAATTGCTTCTCGAGAAATTCCTCAACGAGATAGAACTTCCTCAACGGGTGCGGATGCCCTTAGAGCAACTCCAATGCAACCAATAGTTATGTAAAAAATCTATGTGACAATCAAATAGAGATCCATGTACCAAATATCATCTTCAAATGGGGAGGTCTAGTTATCTAAAACAATGAAAAATGTCATTCTCAATTATCAAATTAGCTAGTGAACTCCTCAATCTCTATTTTTTAAGCCAAATTTTACGGATCTCAAGCCACAGGCAATGTGCATACTCATTTTGCATAACCTCGTTAAAGCACAAACCATGTTTCTTTATATTATAATATTTTACATCATCAATTTGCATCATCCTATTGGAGATGCTCTTATAGAATGTTTTGTTTTCACATAATCTTCATTATTTGAGTCATAAAAGGAGTGGCGGTCAAACTGTTATCCACTCAGTCTTTGATGTTAAATGTCAGACAATTTCATTGTTGACCTCCACTATGGCACAATCCATCTTAACATTGAAAATTTGCCATTTGTCATCTTTTTACAGAATATAGACCAACTCAGACGACAGTATACGTGACTGCGTCAGCCAAGTAGAATAAAAGACCATTAACCTTAACGTAGAAATAAACACCAATACCTTTCCTTAAAGCCTCAAGTTGTTTAGAACTGCCTGCAAGTAAATATCATATATGATCAGTGCTAGAAATGTCTATTTTAAGTCCCTACTTTCATGCTTATTTCCTATGATTTGAACGTTAAATATATTACTTTTGATACTTGAATTGATGTTTCAGGTCAAAAACCCAATTTCATCCTTACGAAGGAGCATAAATGGAAATATGAGGAAAAACACTTGACTCGAGCTAAAACAAGCAAAGACTCATGTTACTCGACCGAGTAAATTCACTGCTCGAGCAAGTCTACACGTGATAAAGACTCTTCATATGGATTCCCTTCATTACTCGACCATTTATTACATTTTGATGAGTGGATAAGCTAGACCTTTCATTCCACCCGAGTGATTTAATGCAAGTAAATAAGCAAGACTCTCCATTACTCGACCATTTATGACGAGAGGATAAGGAAGACCTTTCATTCTACTCGACCCCTTGGATTGCTCTTCACTATAAAAGGATCACAAGTGACACCGAGCAAGGGTTGGCTTTTTGTTGGAGAAATTGGAGTGACGGCTACTCGAGAAGAAGACAAGCATCGATCCACTTCGTTCTACGACGGTTCTTTGTTTCAATTTATTTCCATTCGAATATATCTTGTATTACCATCTATGAGTAGTGAGTAGTCGTCTTATTCCGGGATCCTACGGATCCCGTGTGGATCTAACTCGGTTCTTATGTGATGGATGAATTTCTACTTTTGTTATGCAATTATATTCAATTCTACATGCTCTTATTCATATGTTCATGTTAATTAGTTAGCATTAGATGGA
>QZGG01003356.1:0-24688 GCA_006409495.1 Sedum album | reverse complement strand
CAATACACCACAACACATGAAAAAAAATTGAATGAGCAACTATGAACCAGTCCCAACTGAACAGAAACTTGTTAAAAAGAGAAGCAAGGGGAACCAGAACATTATGACTTTAGGAAATAAAATTTAGTGGCAATTTGTGATACACATGATAGACTTTGCATTTTTCAAAACGTAAACTATCAACAAATCTAGTAGCGTCTCTAACCTTAGATATATGTGTACCCAGGCTTCTGTGAACATTACTGCATTTTAAGCAAATGAAGACTCCAATGTTGGATGACCTGTTATTTAGAGAGGTATCAACTTTGTGTTCAAGTAGTCGGCTTCATCAGACACGACTTAAATCATACCATATATAAGTACTGCAGCTGTAGTATTTCGTTACTAGAATGCCTTTTAATTATCAGAAAAGCAATCTTATCAGAACTAAAGAGCCGTGATGAAAAACTTACGCCCATTTAGGATCGTGGCCACCACAATCCGCGCAATAACGATTATCTCTTTGTAGTAATAGTTGCTTTAATCTTTTTTGACCTGCATCTAAAGGTATCATTGTCATTTTGAATAAAAGCTTCTCAGCCTTATGCAATTTTGAATTATCTACACAACTTTTCGACTACAAATGTCACATCAAGTCAGGATCAACAATATTAACAAACCAGGTACTGGTCATAGATGCTGTTAACAGCTGAATGCAGGAATCAAGATCACAGCTCCGTGCAGTGGCGGATCCAGCCCAAAGTATTGGGGGGCAAATTTTAAAAAAAAATGACTAAAGCACAGCTCAACAGGGTTTAGACTAGTTTCATCACCACTAGGCCACTTAATTTAGCTAATGAATAGCAAAAACATACATATATTTATCTGTGTTTCTCGAAATTAGGGGGGCAAAGGACCCTGCCAGCCCCCCTTAGATCCGCCCCTGGCTCCGTGTAAAGAAAAAATCTTTTATTAATAAAACATAAACGCAGTAATCCTAAAGTTATATCCTCAAAGGCAATTCTTTCAGCACGAAAATGTATGTTTTGAGCAAAAAACCAAACTGCAATGCCATTCACTTTCGAGTAATCATACATAAGCAACAGATAATGGCATACCTTGATTCATCGTTTTCTCGAGTCAGAGCTGGTGATATACCGAACCGAACCACCTCTTTTTAACAACTGAACAAAATTAACACATAAATCAGCATAGACAGCCATTGAATACAAGCATTCAAAAAGTCAATAAAATATCAAATCATCAAAAGAACGATCAGTTCAATCACCATTTCATATATAACTGAATTAAACACAAACCCACAATTCAACATCACCAATGAATCTTTAAAAATGATGACTTTGTATATGAGGATCAGTTTGAAAGATTTACCTGAGAGAGGATTGAGTAGATGCAGAATTAGGAATTATTGCGGTAGATCCAAATCTGCCGGCTATTGTTGTTCCGTCGATTAAATACGCTGTCGGGCGATTTATTGAAATCTGATTAATTGGTAAACGCATTTAATACCAAATGGATAGCTAAATGAGACACCACTTGAGCATATCCTCATTTATCAAAATAATATTTGATAAATGAAATCGAATGACTGACTGTTACCACTTATATCATATATTATATACAAATTTAATGATCGAACATTTTTAAAACTTCTCTATTTAGTTTATTATGAATAAAAATTAGTAAAATCCTGAGCTCCACCCCAAACATGGCCAGCATTAAGTTTGACTTAACAACAAAAGTGAAATCTTGTCATTGATCGGTTAGATTTTGATATTTCTAACCGCTAATTGTGAAATTTAAGCTCAAATTAAGTAATAAGTTATCCTAATTATTATTTATAGGGAATTTCTTAATCTCTTCCATTTTCTAAATGCTAATTAATAGTTTTCTCATTGCAAAAAATTTCTTTTTAAAAAAGGTTAGAAAATGCATTATTATTGTAATTAGTGCTCAAAAACGACGTCGTAGCGACAGTGGACTCAATTTCACGAGTCCAGATCCGCGTAGCCGAGCGGAGAAGATAGATCGAGTGAGTTGCGGCGTTTCGAAGCAGGTCGTCTTAACTGAATCAACACTGGTAAGATCGATTCTTACGATTCGTGATATCAACATTTTCAGTAATATTTTCTGTGTATATGATTTAACCAAATCAAAGTTGCTTGCTTGATTCTGATGAGATGATGATGTCGATGTGATTGTCATTTTACTCATCCGATCCGCTTTTCAGATCCGAACTGAAGGCTTTAATCGAAATGTCAGAGACTGTATTCACTCCTTGTTTGGAAGGGATTAAGCATGTCAAGACTGACCAAGGAGAGCTTCTCACCAAGCAATTTTTGGATGTTTGCAAGCTCATCTTGCCTGTCATAGGTATCTTTAGATTATTCGTCTTATTGAACATTTTATATTTGGACAATTTTTATATGATTTATATATAAATCGTTCGTTGATGTTGATTTTTGGTTTTGTTTTCGTGATGGTAGACAAGTTTGGGGCGGCAATGGCGCTTGTGAAATCGGATATTGGTGGAAATATAACGGTGAGGGATGGTAGTGAATTGATGATGTATGGATTGTGATGTTTAGTGTGTGACTGTAATGTTTTATTGTTGTTTTACTCAGAGGCTGGAGAACAAGTATGCTACGAATCCTTCGAAGTACAATATCCTGTACAGCATGGTACAAGAGGAAGTTGATGCTAAAACTGCGAAAGGATCGTCTAGTTGTACCAATGGCCTTCTTTGGCTCACAAGGTATGCACTTTTGCTCTATTTCATCAGTTAAGGAGTCTAATACCTTAGACAGGAATCACGCTTCATTGAAAATTTAACTCGTATTCCCTGTTCGCTTGGTCACTTTGAATGCGTAGATGTCTTTTCAATTGCAACCCACATATTTGTTGTGCGTAACTGAGGTTGATGCTTGGAGTTTTTTACAATGGCTCTTCAGTTCATTATTATACTGGTGATGAAACTTATGTTGCCTGAATTCGTATAAAAGTTATCACATTATTATAATGCTCTTCAGAGCTATGGATTTCTTGGTGGAGTTATTCCGCAACTTACTTGACCATCAAGATTGGGCAATGGCACAAGCTTGTACTGATTCCTATACAAAGACTCTGAAAAAATGGCATGGATGGCTTGCAAGTTCAACTTTCACGGTATGCACTTGCACTAAGCTGTTTATGGACAGAACACAGAATGACCATATTTTCATAACCTGTAATTCAGAGAAATGTTACATAACATTACTCATTAGAACTTCCCTGTGGGATATTGAGTTGCAGATGGCTATGAAGCTGGCCCCAGAAAGGAAGAAATTCCTAGAAGTTATCGGAGGCTCTGGAGATATCAATGCTGACATTCAGGCATTTTGTGCAAATTTTTCTCCACTCTTGGAAGAAAACCACAAATTTTTGGTATGTCTTATTACTGTTGCTTAAATGCAAACTTATAGCTCAGGCACCCATTAAATTGAAGTTATGATTCTTCTCTTAAAATAATAGTATAAGTTTTGGTGTAAAAGCTTTCGATATGACCTTTACACATTTATGCAGGCTAGTGTCGGGATGGATGGCTTGAAGCATCATAGTAAGGCTGTTTCGGGACTATCATGAACTGTCAACTTGCTGCAAAACTTATTATATCCTAAAAAGAAACCTTTTACTATTGTGCGTATGCGCAATCTGTTTTAGAAAATAATTATACTAAGCCTCTTTCTGAATGTTTAAATATAGTTTTGATTTCCTTTATGAATTGTCATTTAGGCTCTCTGGTTGGGAACATGCCAGATGGAATAATTACTTTGCTTTCAGTCTATAAACAGGTTTATCAACATTCCAAAAATAGACAAACCAGTCGGAAATATGAGACGGGAGAACCTCTCCTGTCTTCTATTCTATTCCTTATTTATCTTACATAAATAACTTATTTTTGAGCCAAAAGCGGCCTGAATAATCGGTTTGGCTGTTGATTTGATTTGACCTTGCAACCGGAACATAACAGAAAAATCCTGTTCCGGAAGCAAAAAGTCAACCTTGAATTCTTGCTCCGAGACATCTTTTTATTGGCACACTGGCTATTGAATCTCTTCCTGTCCCTGGGGACAATCAGATGTGGTGAATGCTCTGTTAATGGTTTCCAGCATGTTTGGATCTTGGAAAATCAGAATTTTGGTCTTTTTTCAGGGTTTGTTCTGAAAGCTTTGTGAAAAGCTAGCTTAACTTTGTATTTTGTGGCATTTGAACACTCTTTCCGGTCAGCGACATCAGGAAGATGAGTACTAAGACAGTGAAAGGCCTCCTAAAAGGGCTGAGATACATTTCCAAGGTTTTTGGTATGCATGAATGTCTCCTATTTTGAAATCTTTTCTATTTTGATTTGACTGGCATATTAGTTCCTTTATATGCCTTATTTCAGATGAAGAAGAAGATGAGCCTGAGATGCAAATCGGGTATCCCACAGATGTGAAACATGTTGCTCACATTGGAAGTGACGGTCCTGATACCAACAACGGGCCATCATGGGTATGCCTACAATCCCCTTCTTCATTCTGTCATCTAAATACTATATAAGGTTGGTTCACTCTCCGATTTTACAATGTGTTCCAGATGAATGACTTCAAGCCAAACCCAGAAGATGATTCATCTTCAAAACAAGATGAATCTAAGGGAATTAAAGAAGGTACTCTCAACTCTCAAGTCTCAATCAATGGTCTCAACTATCAATCATTCTTACACAATAACATGCTATTAAAAAATATGTTACACGCTGTTAATATGCTTTGTATGGTATTGCAGCGAAAAGAAACACAAGCAAAATCAGTGTAGCCATTCCACCAAAAGATGGAGCTCCTTCGCCAGCAGTTTCTCCCAGTCAGAATGGTGTTAAGAAAACCAGGAACAGACGCCATACTTCAAATTCCCCTGCTGATTCCCCAACAGGACGAGAGAGCGGTACCCACAGGTCCTCAAGACGAAACAAAGGTTCAGCTAACGGGACCGATCCAACTTTACCAGGAGGAACTAAAAAAGTTCGTAGGAGAAAGGTATCGTCTGAAAGTGGATCGACGAGGTCCAAGGAAAAGAACTTGTCTATGGACGGATCAGAGCCCGAATTGGCAGGCGATGAAGTCAAATCACTAGGTTGATGCATATTTTCTCTTCAAATTCAGAGAATACACAACCAGTATGTTGAAACCATTGCAGAAAGTTTGAGATCATAGAATGCAAGACTTCTTGAATAGTTAAGCTGTTGTTGCCATTGCCAACTCAATGTACCTATCTATTTGTAATACGTAGGGAAAATAGCGTTCCTAGAAAACAATAAAACAGGCATGAAACCATGAAATGTCGGTTATGGAACAGAAGACAATAAAATTGTTTCAGTTATAATTTCTTTTGCTGTAAAAAAGAAAATGTTACATTACATTCATACAATGGCTTCACCTGATTGGCCAAATGAGAAATTGCAAACAACCGTTTAAGCTGCTTCGCAGACTTATACCAAATCATACGATCTCAAACTCGGCCTGTCGGGAGGCTTCAAGCTCAGATGCAGTCAGCAACGGGCCAGTGGCATCGCTCAAAGCAGTAGATTTATAAGACAAGAATGCAAACATGGAAAAAGTTGCAAGCAGAATCCCAATAGCATGACAAACAAATGACAAGTTGATGAGTGCAATGCCTCTCAAACTATCCTCATTCAGATCACACTTGACATCACCCACCTGCTCATTCATCCTCCTACATCCCTTGAAAGCAAACATTTCTGAACACAAGTTCAACCCCATTTGCATAACCCAAGTACCTTTGAACACAAGTCCAGCAGAGAGTGCAAACTCCGCTACAAACGAGAAGGGGTTGACAGCAAGGTAAATGCACGAGGAAGCACATAGTAAAGACAGTACACCTGAGAGATGGTAAGCTGCACTAGTGAGGTTAGTGAAGGCAATGCCTTCATTTTTATTGAAGTAGAAGTCTAAAAGGAAGGCTGTGGCTGCAAAGAGGAAGAGGAAAGCATCAGGGAGAGAGTGGTGGTTGGTGAGGAGAATGAAGAGTAGCAAAAGCCAGAAGAATGTAAGGAGGGCTTGGTGATGAAGGAATGAGAATCTGTGAGGGAGGATGGAAAGAAAGAGGTAAAGATCAGCGAAGGACGCAATAGGTAAGGCGATCAAGAGTATATAGAGATCAAGGTTGTTAAAAAGAGTGATTCTAGATGAGTTTAAGTACCATGGCTTGGCTCGGAACTGAGTAGGCGAGTTTTGGAGGTAAAAGGAGAAGAAGGAGAGGATACGGCCGATTCCGATCAGGAAGAAGAAGAGGAATGCACATAAATGGGATGCCAGAGATGATGCCATCTTGTTTTCTTGTATTCTTAAACTTCTGTCATTGTCTTCCTCATTTTCTTTCTTCTATCTTTAGCTTCTTCTTTTCAATCTTCATGTTTCCATTCAAAAGACTAATTCAAACTTGGAAATGAAAAAACACTATGAATTACCATTCATTCAAAATGCGGAAAATCAAAACGACGTCATTTTAAAACATATCACAAGAGTATTATTAATCTTTTCAAGTTTAGAGAAACATTCAATGACCAGTTTGTGTCTACAACTAGAGAGAACTTTACTTGTTTGTGTGCTTCTGAACTCTCTTCTTCTAAATCATAAAAGAATGAGAGAATAATATATAGGCCGTATGGAGAATACTGGTTTGTAATAATCGATCTTTGTATCATTTCCTATTTCTTTCGTCTGCTTCGAGCTAATACCATACAAAGTAGCACTGTGCCTCCTACAGCTGCACATATCAGTATATAATCCGCCGTCGTCCTCTTGTTCGTCTTCGCCTCTACAGAAATAAACAGTACATTTGAAGTCTGAAAAGGGTTCGAGCGAAAGAGTTCAGAAATAGTTTACCTGTTGAAGATGAAGAAGATGATACTGTTGATGAACCCTTTGGGACACCATTTGGACTGTAACTGTAAGAAATAAAGCATTTGTCTAAATAAGCTTCCCCAGCTATAGAACTTCCACATTCAACCTGAGCTTTCTGAACAGCTGTTTTAACACACTCTCCACATTCACTGTCCGGTACGTCCCCCTCGCACTGCGCCAACACATATACTGACTCGAAATCAGTTGTATAAAATCCATGGTTTTTAGAAACCTGATCAGACATAGTTTGCAGTGCCATATCCCTCCTTTCTTCAAATCCAGCTCCTGCAACGTTTGTAGGACTACAAGCCTTGTAAAGCAAGTCAGACCCGTAATTTAAAGTCACACCTGAAGCAGCATATAACATATAGCACCCTTTGAACTGGATTCTTGCTGCAGAAGCAGCTTGACCGCAAACAGTTAAAGCCATTTGTTGCGCTTGGTTGACACAGTCATGACACTCGTCATTACTCAAGTCTCCCCTGCATTGAAACATCCCAGAGACTGCACCCGAATCATTTGCAGTATAAAATTTTGTTTGAGCAGATTGTTTCACAACAGAGTCCAAAAACATTCTAATCACGTTTGCATCAAATGAGCCTTCGTTTCCACAGCCTCTGTATACTAAAGCCATATGATCACCACCAGATGCAGATTCAACTAAAGCTCGCTTATCCACAGTTACCTGCAACAAAAGACTAAAAAACATGAAAACAAAAGTTGTGCAGGAGAACTCCATGTGTATTCTGATGATCTGAGATCTGAAGTGAGATAGTAACATATTTCATAAAGCAAGCAGTCAATGACGCTCCTTTACGACTACGTGTGAAGAGTAACAAAGTGCAATGTATACATCAAGTTGCACTGACTTTACACTTTAAATGTTGCATCTTTATACTGAAGAAGGATACTAATTTCTAATGTTAGGGCAAAGAAGATAAGAAATGCTTACTTTACACGCTTTAATCCGGCTGAGCTGTCGATGATATCAGATCCATTCCAGCAATGCCTATAAAGCTTTTGACACTGATTTCCTTGGCCTTTTGTTTTTTAACATACCTTAAGAAGGCTGAAAACCATTCTTTGCTCTTCATTCCCTTTTAACTTTCTTTTATCGTCTGCCGAGCCTATTCTACACAAGTTCCAAACTGTTGTTGCAAGTAGTAAGTACCCTTCAACTTTAACAGTTTTAACAGAGAGTCTTCCGTTTTGAAAGGAGTATTTAACATCATCAGAACATTTACCTCCCCATCGGAATTGTGTAGCAAGAGGTCATACAACCAATTTATATATCTAGAGGTTGTATCCTGTGGATTCCATCTTGCATTCGTTGATTGCATTTTTTGGATGCACTACATTGCGCCACGTATGTGCATTTGTCATATGCACATCACGTGCAAGTCATGTACTTCATTAATGCGTTGGCACAATCTGGTGCGTCCAAAAAATGCAATCAACGGGTGCAAAAGGAAATCCACGAGTCCACCAAATTGAGAGAATCCACATGATACATTTCCTATATATCTATATTCTAATGTAAAATAAAACTACACATATATTATAGTGAAAAAATCCAAAGTTGCAGAGTAAAGTAGAAAGTAGGGAAAATTGGGTACCTTTGTTTTCTCTAATAGGCATGCCTTGAAACACGACGGGCCACTAAGGATTTGGATATAGAGCACCTGTGCTGATAACTTGTCGTAGTCCCTAATAAAACCAAATTAGTAGCGTCAACAGCAGTTGAATTCAGCAACACTGGGGATACCAAAGGGACTAGAAACATGTTATTTGAATCTCTGAACAGAGCAATCTCCACAATATTGTTAATTTTATATTGGAACTTGAAACGCAAATATAAGGTTGCCAAGTACCATATAAAGCAAGTTCAAACAAAAAGTCTCGCTCTCTCTCTACCCAAAAAAAATCTCTCGGTAAACCTCTCGGACGCCTTCTCTGCCGCCGTCTCTTTCCGCCTACTGCGGATGTCCTGAGTCTGGCGCTGGCTTTGAGGCTGTCTACGTGGGGTGGCTGGAAGGTTTTGGGTGTTGTCCCTCCTCCGGCAGGGCAGCGGCTGGTTCCCGGATTCTTTATTTCACCGCCGTTGTCCTCCCTGCCGGATGTTTTCCTTCGATGAGGTTGTTTCATTTTGGTGCCTTGGTTTGTCGCCGTTTTGTTATTTGGTGTCGTTGCCGTGGCGGCTCTGATGTTCCATTTGGTTGGATGCTTCACTTGTAGCTCCCTTTTGGTGTTGGTTGATTCGGCTGTTTCGTTGCCTGGTTGTCTGCCTGTCTTGGCTTTCTCGGCGGGGGAACGCTGGGTTTTCTGTGTCAGCTGGATCGTTTGGGTGTTGACCGGTGTGGGGTGTCGGTTCCGTCGGCCGTGTCGGTGCTTCTGGGTGTTGGCTGTGGGTCGGTTTGATCGGCGCCGTCTGCCTGCGTCACCTCCTCTTTTGCCGCGTGTCTTCTTTCCCTGGTCGACACGTGTGTCTACCTTTACGTGTCATTTCCCTGTGGCACGCCTAAATTTGACTCGGTTCAACCTGAGATCCCGCGTTGTTCTGTGCAGTTTTTTTGCCACGTGCTGCTGTTCTCTGCTGCCACGTTGCTTTGCTGTCATCCGGATCACAATTTCTCAAGTTCCTGGTCATTATCCAGTGCAATTGGTCAACATTTATTTCAGACATGTATCCAGGACATATTTTGATGCATTTGGCTGCTATCACACGCGGGTCTTTTCACGAATCTCCGCCAAGCTATCTCCGTCTACTCGGATTATATTTTTAAAGTTCATCCGAATCATCTTTTATTATTACGGAAATCTGGGTGGTCTGTGAATATAGCATGGTGTTTCCTTAGTGCTTAGTTTCTGTCATTTCTTATTCTTTATAGGTACCGAGGCAAAGTACTCGGTTTAGTCATTATTTTCAAATTTTTAGATATCTAGACTAGACTGGGTCAGACTAACTTTCAGTTAGCCTTTTAAGTCCTCTAAATGTACCTTTGGCCTTTGAGCCTTTAAATCAAAAAAAGTACCATATAAAGCAATACAGCTTAGTTTAAGCTTCAGTGAATATAAATGAAACACTGAGTTCACAACTATGTGAGCTTTTCGTAAACAAGGATAACTTGATAGTCAGCAGTGATCTGTAGTGGTGTTGCTTAAACTTCTAGCCAGGTCAACCACAGACTCATGCCTGCATGTGCTAGGACTTCAGAAATGATAGAAGCGACGAGCGAAAAGCCCCATGTTAGTTCAAGAGAATTTCGTATCAATAAGAGTGACTATGCCTGTTGCTTTTTCTTCTTTGGTCTCCTTTTTCGGCGTGGTTTATGAGCATCTGAATTTGAACTCAGATTACTGCTAGGACCCAACACTGAGCTTGATGATTCCCTGCTTAAAAACTGAGGATCATTCCGACTGGTTGAAGTGTTGCTGGATGATGATATTTCAGCCCTTCCAAATGAAGTATGCTTGCTTGATGAAGCCCCTTGACTAGCATGTGTATAATTTGGTTTCTTAAGGGAATTTACTAATGGGCGAGGAGGACGCATCAGGGCTTTAGCAGGCACCTGGTCAATGGAGGAAAATTATTATTAGTATATAAAATTAAGTGAAACCGAAAAAATTGTTCTGTAATACTTGTATAAATCATTTTATAATCCACGAAAAGACCTGATGTTTATCATCACTGGACATGCCAGATGTCGTGGCTTTATTTGAAGCACTAGATGCTTGTTCCCTGCAAAATTAGCACAATTAATATTAATGCGTATCCATCACATTATAGACAATACTCAAAGCAACGACAAGAACAAAATATCCGATCAGACAAGAACAATTATTTACTCATTGCCCTATCACACCATTTCACCAACTAAGCTTTTAAATATTAAGAAAAACACCTAGCACTCTTATCAGTCCACTCATCATCAGCATCTGCTTCATCACTCGAGCTTCCATGTGAGAAGAAATCATCGCTAGGATACATTAAACCATCATCCTCACTGCCAGTCTCTGCGAACACATTAAAATGGGGAAGACATCAACTAACTAGCAAGAAAATGATGCTTCTCAAACAAAAAAAGCATTTTCCTTTCTGATATAAGTGCTACTGCCACTGTATGCACGACACACAGAAAATTGGAAGAACTTTAACATATTATTATTAATGGGAATGTATCTTGAGATGCGCACGATATATGATTTCCATTATAAGGTTTGCAATTTATAAGCTTTTCAAAATCTAGAATACCTTCCAAATCTTTGCCACTAGCAGCGGCGGCGACTATATTAGCTTTTATTTTTTTGCGCAGTTGATTCCTTTTATCAACCACACTCATATCATCACCTCCCATGAATAGCGAAACATACTTCTCACCTTTAGGAAAGTACTGCAATACAGATGGTATTCTTCAATATGTCCATCCAACAACACGTAATTGTTCACCACCATTTCATGATTTATAAGAAATAATCTCAACGGGTAACCCAATGTCACCCCTAACAGAAAATAAATTACAAGTAGATATAACCAGACACCAACAAACTACTGAACATCAACCTGTAAAAAGGATAATGGAAAAATGGAATAATGAGCTAGTCATAAGGCTCACCCTTATATACTCAAGGTCGTCTTTCAATTTAGAAAGCTGTTCGGAATCATCTGTCTCTTGGCCAGATGAAGTACGCAGCTTTTTCTCCAAACGTCTTATTCTTCGCTCTATCTTTCTTCTCTCTGAAGAAAATCATAGAGATACAACATACTCAATAACGGATTCAGGTATTTTATGAGTAAATAAAATGGGATGTACAACCAGACAAACAGTGAGCAGTTTGTGAGCAATCGACTCACATCTCTTCTCTCAACATATATACTAAAGAAGACAACCAAAAAAAGATCTATATCAATTATCAGTATGATGTCTACAAATTATTCTCTGCATTAAATAAATAGTAGAGCAGGCACTACCAAAATGACATAAGAATTTCCAATCCCAGACTTTAGCAAGCTAAGCAAGTAGAATCTTTTCAGTAGTGTTAGCAATTGGATGCTAAATTAAATATCTTGTAGCAACATATAGCTATTTCTAATAGCAACAAGAAGCTCCCTTAATCAATATATATAATCTCACCGAAAAACCTAATCTTCCTATATCGCATAAATATCTTCCTTTCAACTGCAAGACGATTATGCAGCTCCTGTTGCTTATTAAGCTCCTCTAATTTCTTCACCTGCGCTTCTCTAACTTCCTGCGGAAGATCCTGCCCAAATCAAACATGTCAAAATGCATAGTCCCTATCCATCCGATTCATTTGTTTGACTAACACAATGATTAAGAAATAAGAAGCACCAAAGCAAACGAATTATTACCTTGCGCAGTATGCGCTCAGCGGAACGAATCTGGTTCTTGAGAGTAACGGACCTTGGCTTGCTGACTACAGAAAGAGGCTTTGTCCGCCGATTCGGTGGATTGCGCTCGGAAGCGCTCCGCTTGCCGTACCCCCCATGACCCATTCGGCTTTCTGTTTAGGGTTTGACCGGAGGAGAAGCTCTTTTGGCTCAGTTTCCAGGGATGGGGGTAATTTCGTCATTATCAATAAATCAAGTAGAAAATACTCCCTCCGTCCCACTATGTTTGTCCATTTTGATTATTCTATACCTCACAATTAATTAAAAAGATGGACAAACTTTATGGGACGGAAGGGAGTACATATTATTAAAACATACAAATTGGCTCCGATTATTTAAAGCTTTTCATATTTAATATATTTAGTTATTTAAACGTTTATGTCGTGCGTTTGTCGTATTTAAGGATCAAATTAGTTCACTGTAATCTTCCCGATATATCAAAATTAGTGCAATTTCATTTCATATCTTATTTATATAAATATTTCTTTGTTATTTAAAAAAACTTTAGTCAAATATGAATTTTATTAAGTGTTTAACGATTCTATTTATAGTTGGTAGTCATATTTGCAACATCATTTGTCAAGAGAGTTCATCGGGAGAGCTCAACAAGCATAAAGGAACAGTGACATCTTATGAGGTTTTTCGTATACTGCGGTGTTTTGTGGATAATTATTTTATAATTTAATATAATTTGATTTTTAATGTTTTACAGAATGAATATGGTGACGTTTTCGATTGTGTTAGTTTCTATCAACAACCGGCATTTGATCATCCACTTTTAAACAATCATACGATTCTGGTATCTTACTAGTAAACATTGAATTCGAACAAACGTATGATATTTTATGCGGTTAAAGACAACTTGTAAAATGTCATATTTAGAATAAATGGTTGGAGCGGATGCCAAAAAGGATCAGATACCCGCAACAACGTTCAGAAGATATAAATGAACAAAACTTAATTTATCGATGTCCCAAAGGCACAATTCCTATTATAAGATCTTATAAGCATGACGTTGATGCCAACGTGTACACACCTTCGATTGATATTCAACGTCGAGAGGTGTCTTTTAATTTTTACATGAATTTTGAATGTTCATATTTCGAAAAATAATTATTTTTAAATTTTGGTAGTACGCATATGTTGAAGTAAAAAAAGGAGGTGATCAAGTTGTAGGGGCTGCAGCTGTACTTGATATTTGTAAACCTTACGTATACCATACTGAAGAATATAGTCTTGCTGAAGTTTTAATTGCATCCCATCATACAACCAGTCGACAAATTTCAATCGAATCGGGTTGGATAGTAAGTTTATATTTATTTATTATAAAAAATCATTATTTACTATTTTAATTATAATTATTAACTACCGTATGCATTAGGTGTATCATGAAGAATCAAAACGTGGACCTACTCCACCAAGGTTTTTTATAAGATGGAAGGTGCACATAATTTCATTAAATTCTTCTTAAAGTTACTATTTAATCTTTTGGGAATGCTTTAATTATTAATTACATTAGGCCGATGAATCCAAAGGATGTTTCAACCTTGAGTGTCCTGGATTTGTGCACGTAAATCCTACTATTGAACTTGGTGGAGTTTTACAAGATGATGATTCCATGGGATTGTCCATCATGATATTTCAAGTAAGTCGAATAAATATTTCACAATGTTATTTTACATATACGAAGTTGATATGATTATTCTGATGGTTGAACTTATAAATGTGATTGTCCTTTTCGAACTTAATCTTACAACGTTGTTCTGTCATATATTATTTTTTCTAATTACTTATATTAATGATGTTTATAGGATAAATACAGAAATTGGATGTTATATAAAGACAGTACACTAGTAGGGTTTTGGCCCTTCTTTTTGTTTCCGGATTCATGGTTAGATGGAGCTGAACAAGCATTAGTTGGAGGAGAAGTTGTCAACCACAGATATCTTGGTCGTCATACTAATACTACAATGGGTAATGGTCAATACGGAATAGAAGGAGATCGCAAAGCTGCTGCGATACACCTTATAGATAGAGTTGATCGTGATGGTCAATCTATTATTGAGTTTGGTGAGCATAAGCTTAATATGAATAAGAAAAACTGTTATAATGCCAAGATAGAAAACCCTCATCCCCGTTACGGTGGTTTAACATTGTACTACGGAGGTCCGGGATACAATATCAGCCGACCATGTATATTTTGATTTATGTTAAACATAATCACATCTTTATTATAACACAATAAAAGCATAATGTCATTTGAGGATATGTAACAGCATAATCAGCATTGTTTACCTGCCCAAACATGCGTGCAACTCTGCAAGTGATATACAGATTCGGTTATCGAGGAAATGTAGAATTTAGGACACAGAGATTTTGTTCATTGCTGCACTATATCATTCTTCTCGGAGAAATCCCACAGGTCACCATATTTTTCATTGAAATCCCAAATGCTCATGGAGTTGTAATCAGCAATCAACTTGTCACGAGCTCCTCTCTCCATGTTGTATATCTGAGGTTCAAAGTTGTGAGGCTTGTCCGGTTTATCCATCTCTATAATGCAAAACACCACAACAAACACTGCTGCACCGATATACAAATACTCTCCCTGACAGAAAATGCCTTCTAACTCAGCAGCAAGAATCAAGACTGCATAGATAAATAATCAAAGCAGTTTGGTTCTGTCAGATCTTACCGGAGCTTCGAAATACATGCCAGCTGCAATTGCAGGAGGGAAGAGCCAGGAAATAAGCCCTGGAAAAAAATCAAACATTGGTCAAAACCCCATATTTTCATTATGGTCGGACTTTTAATTTTCAGCACTTTTTTATACACAATTCTTGTACTGATCGAGGCGAAGTACTCGGTTTAGTTCTTAGTTTATCTTTTCATTATGTTTAGACTAGACTGAGTTAGACTAACTTCTGTTAGCCTTTTAAGTCCTCGTGTTGTACTTTTTAGCCTTTGGCCTTGAATCAAAAAAAAAAAAAACCCCATATTTTCCAAATCAACACAATGTGTACACCACACACATAACCCGAGTTCAAGTGAATATAAATACCTTGAAAACCGGATGGTGGTTCCATGGATGCATACGATTTTGCTATTTCTCCCCAAAAGGTGACTGAAAATATTCACAGACTATCAAAATCCTAAACCACATTCATTCCTCGAACAAGATTCATTCTAATTTGCTTTCAGGATACAAATGTTACAATCATCGACTCAAAGTAGCCAAGCTGCAAACATAAGTACTTGATTTTTTCCAATTCAGAAATTCACGGAAACCCGAAAAAACGTACCTTTCTCTTGATCTCCTTCGTAATAGGTGTGTGCTCCATCGTACTTGCCATAAACAAAATCATCCTGAAAAAATCACAAACTTTTTCTTATCAACAATTTTCAGAAAAGAATAAAAAAAGAGAAGCAAACCTGTAGGTTAAGCACTTACTTCATCGACGCTATTGAGTCCCCATCGATCACGAGGATCCTCGTTTAGGTCAGGCTCGATTTCCGACAAACCAGCCGCGTTCAATCTCGTTGTTTCTCTTCTTACCCTTTTTCTAAAAATCGAATTAGACCTAGATGAACAGAGCTTGGGAGACGTCGTTTTGAGGATTGGATTGAGTGAGTAAACTACTGAGAGCGATGAACTCGCTGTCGACATTTTTCTGACGATGTCCGGCAGTTATGGGCCGTTTGGTTTTCGTAAGTCTTATCTTTACAACCAACACATAACATGTTTCGTCCACTCATTTAGTCATTTTTGTCACTCTTTCCATATTTTCAAATATCTATTTATTAATTAAATGATTCAGATTCAGTGTAGCGAACTGAATATATCTGTTGTAAAACGACGTAATATTGATGTATCCGGAACAGCTTATTTTCGGAGCTGCCCGAAAACATGTCCTTTGCTAATGACCCTAACCATATAAAACACACTAAATGAGTACTGCATTTGGACTGGAGTGTTACTCTGGCATTACTTATTCAAAAATGCAGTCCTGTAATTGTACCTAGTTTGATTAATTTTCTTTGGAATAAATATTCTGTAGCAGCAATGCTGTATGATATTAAAATTTTATATGATTTATTTTGTTATTATGTGTTCGACGACTTTCGAATCTTTGGCAATGGAACATCAGTCATCAGTGACACTATATATGAAGTAGGGGTCTGAGAGGTTGAAGCACATTCAGAACAGCAAAAACCTTAGTGTAGACATTGCTAATAAGTGCAATGGGTTCGGAGTCTCTACTTAAGCTTCCGCAGATTGACTTTTCGAAGAAAGACCTTCAACCAGGAACCGAGAGTTGGGGCTTAGTTGGAGCTCAAGTGATGGAAGCTTTGGAAAAGTATGGTTGCTTTGAGGCCTATTATGACATACCGTTAGAAACTCAAAAAGCTATATTTGGTTCCTTAGAGGAACTTTTTGACCTCCCTTTGCAGACCAAATTGAAGAACTCATCCAAGAAACCTTATCATGGTTATGTCGGGCAGTACCCTCAGGTGCCACTGTATGAAAGTATGGGGATAGAAGGGGCGAACATTTTGGAAAAAACAGAAAGCTTCGCCGAGGTCTTGTGGCCCGAAGGAAATCCTAATTTTAGGTATGATATTGTTTCGTAACTCTTAAAGTGATATGTTCATTACTGAAACTATTTTAATTTTTGACAGCAAAACTATTCAAACCTTTGCGCAAAGGGTTGCAGAACTCGACATAAAGGTCAGAAGAATGGTGTTGGAGTGTTTAGGTCTTGAAAAATATTTTGAGGAGCATAAGGAATCTACAAACTACCTTCTCCGCGTCATGAAATATAAAGGACCACAGACGGCTGACGCTAAACTTGGCCTCAATGCTCACACAGATAAAAACATAGTAACCATTTTGTACCAAAATCAAGTTGAGGGACTTGAGGTGCTTACCAAAGAAGGTGAATGGATCAGTGTCAAACCTGCCGAAGGATCCTTCATAGTCATGGTTGGAGATTCTTTTCGTGTAAGTAATTCATTTCTTGCAGATACATTCCTTTCAAATCATTTAATATGTCTCAGTGTTTAGAGTATAAATATGCGGAAAATGAACTTATGTAGGCTTGGACAAATGGGAGAGTGCACTCCGCATTCCACCGAGTTATGATGACAGGAAATGAAGCTAGATACTCAGCAGGGCTCTTCTCCATCCCAAATGCTGGATACATAATCAAAGCACCAGAAGAGCTTGTTGACGAGGAGCATCCACTATTGTTTAAACCATTTGATCATGTTGCATTCCTTGGTTATTACTACACTCCAGCTGGTCAACTGGATCTGCATGCTCTCAAGACCTACTGTGGAGTCTGAGAAGCCACTATGTGCTATCATCAATAATTTCAAAAATAAAAATTATTATGTGAAAAATCATAGTATGTAATAGAAGAAGTATTCCAAATTCGTGTGACAAAATATTCCATCTTCGAAACTAAGGGGAATACGGCATATCAAATAAAAATAAATTATACATGAAAAATGTTTAAGTGACGCAATTTAATTTTTATAAGACGGTAAAACATCATCTCAATTCACATACCTTAATCTTTAATCATTTAATGTTTGATTTATTTGTAATCGTAAACTTTAAATGTCATGTTTCATATATGAACAAAATACTAAATACGAATCATGTTTAGTAAGAGATACTTATGAATTAATAAATTTATAACTACTTCTCTTTTTACTAAAAATATCATTAAGAAGTGTTACACAACACAAAGACACAAACATCAAATTACTTGTAGACACAGAAACAAATATTTCAACTACTTTGAGCAAATGACTTTCTCCAGATCATCTGTTTTATTTGATATCTTCTTAATGACTTGTTTCATGTCCCAAATCTTAAGTAGACGTCTATACAGAACCTACCAACCTATAGTAAATACTCAGCATCGAAAACTTACAGCCATTGCACAATATGCAGTATACAAAGTGTCAAAGTGTATTCATGAAGATTTGTTTTTTTGTTGGGTATCAAAAGGATATTATCGGATTAGCTTAGGTTACTATTACAAACTGAAAGTGGTAACGTTTAGTGAACGAGACAATTGTTTGAAAGTCTTCAAGGTGATTGTCAAGATAAAGTCGAATAGAAGAAGACTTACTTATTTCAAGAGGCTTTACAACCAAAGCATTGCTGATCATCAATTGAACATAAAATTATCAATATGATGCTTCATGAGTCAATTTATTATTCCAAAAATTACTTTGAAATAAAATCAAATTTATAAATTTAAATTAATTAATTGATTATATGGTTAAGTGTAATTTGGTGTGTAACTCAAATATTTAATGTTCTATCTGAAAGTGTTTCATTTTAAAGAAAGTTCAAACTCAAAATGATCTCATTTTATATAAATATAGAGTAAGTTCAAGAAGAATATCTAAATGTATATAAGATCGTTAGACATGGAAATTGTCAAACTTTTAGGCGATGTCAAAAGACTAATTTGTAGTAGTGTAAATAAAATCGTCAATCGATCATTTAATAAAAAACAACTTTAATATTAATCGTTGAATGATCTAAATTTAAGGCTGATATTAAATCATTCCGTTTCACAACACTTTAATATTTCTTTTAATATTAGCTCATATATATATTATGAGGGCGTCTCTGGTGGGTCTGGTACTGTTTGGTGAGTCTGTGAGTCCAGATCTGGACCTTACATCTGATTAATAGAAAGCTCTGTATTGTGACACGTGTCTGGTGGGTTTAAATTTAGTTTGATTAGTATTGAATGGGGGTTAATGTGTCGAGGGTAGTTTGGTCTTTGTGTCAGTCTCTCACCTTCTGACACCTACGCTCCTCTGACGCCTCTCACCCGCTCCTCTGTCAATCTCTCACCTTCTCTCACCTTCTCAACCAAACTCACCTTCTCACGTTCAAACCATCTCGCAGCGGGGAAAGAGAAAATCGAAACCAGAGAGACGACGAAGTGGAGACCGTCGTGGGTCTGGAATGGAGATCGGGATCTGAATCTGAATCCGGATGCGGCGACGACGGACGATTGGTCTCGGATCGTCTCAGCGAGATAGAGTCGTTGATTGTTTGAGGAGGCCGAGTTTGCGGGAGGCGGCGAGGTTTTTACGACGGGCGAGCAGCAGGAGGATGATGCGGGAGCCGTCGATGATGGTGAGGGAGACAGCGGCTGAGCAGCTGGAGGAGAGGCAGAGTGATTGGGCGTATTCGAAGCCGGTGGTGGTGTTGGATATGATTTGGAATTTCGCATTTGTGGTGGTGGCTGCTGTGAAATTCGCATCTGTCGGTACTGAAATTAGGGTTTTCACTTTAGATGTCAAGTTTTGAACTTGTAGATCTGTTTGTGTATTTTCAATTTTTAATATATGCTGATGTTTTGGAGTTTTGAATCTGCCAATTTTCGGCATTGTTGCAGTTGATGTTGAATTGGGCTTTAACTGTAGATCTGTTTGTTGTAGATCTGTGAATTGGGCATTGTTGCAGCCAAAGTTGGAGGTGGCAATTTCCACTCGCAGAATAAGTCACAGAGTAACTTCTTTCTTTTGTGCATTAGCTTTCACAATGTAAAAATTGTATCAACTGTCAGCAATGTCTTTGTCGTGATGTTGTTCAAGTTGTTGATAGTCTTGGCCCATTCTGTCATGAGTAAGCCTGACTAGTGGCTATGTACGTTGTGAATTTGCTTTTTATAGTACTGGAGTTGTCAAATTTTGTTTGATATAATTGATAAGTCCAGTATGATGCAAGTATCAATCATGGCTAGTAAGTGATGCTGTTTGTTTTCTAGGCACTGCATCACTCTTTTGATGTTGCATTTTGGTCGTACTGCATTTCGTTTTGAAGGGTGAGTATGTTAGGTGGATATTTGACGTGAATTCTGTCATTGTGTTTGAAGTTTGCATTTTATAGTTGCATTTTATAGTTGCATTTTATAGTTGCATTTTATAGTTGCATTTTATGTTTGCATTTTATAGTTGCATTTTATAGTTGCATTTTATGTAGTTGCATTTTATAGTTGCATTTTATAGTTGCATTTTATAGTTGCATTTTATAGTTGCATTTTATAGTTGCATTTTATAAATGCATATGATAAAATTTGCACTTTATTGTTGCATTTTGGTGTTGCATTCATGGTTATCTGTTTGTATAAAATTGTGTATATAATTGCATTTTGTTTCATTGATTTGATCATTACCCATTTCTCAATCTTTTGACTATTACTCTGATGTTTATTGATTATTGCTTTCATGTTTACCTAATGTGTATTATGTTGTTTGTTCGTAAAGCTGAGATTTTTAATGTTTGTTTGTTTACGCAGGTGTTCTTCTTGCTGTGGTTGCCACCTTTGGAAGTGCATCAGCATGATCGATCAATATGGCTCATTCATTCATGCATGTAATGTGTCTTGTACACTTGTCATATGTTTTAGGATCAGGATCTGGTGTAGCGTGAAATTAATTTGTAATTTGTTTTTTTATTAATGCATTTTGATTGCATTTGTTAGATCATAATTTGTAATTTGTAATGTAGGAGTGGTACAAGGAAATCAATTCGTAATTTGTAATTGCATTTGTTAGATCATACTGAAAACATTACTGTGAAGCCGGGTAAAAGCAACACAATGAACATGGAACACAATTGTAGCTTTAATGCAACTCTAAAATGCAACTGCAAAATGCAAGATCAAAATGCAAGTGTGAAATGCACATGTGAAATGCAGCAATTAAATGCGATAACTAAATAATGGAAATCATTTGTTACCGTACAACTATGATTATCATCTGCCAACACAACACAAAAAAGGGTAAATGATACGGAAACATGTTAAATTTATACAAAAAAAGCAATACAATGAACATGGAACACATTTGTAGACTTAATGCAACTGTAAAAATGCAACTGCAAAATGCAAGATCTAAATGCATGTATGAAATGCACATGTGAAATGCATGCTGAAAGTGCAAGTGGGAAAA
Organism: Sedum album; assembly: GCA_006409495.1. NCBI lineage: Eukaryota > Viridiplantae > Streptophyta > Magnoliopsida > Saxifragales > Crassulaceae > Sedum > Sedum album. Next base: position 3,349 of record QZGG01003356.1, on the reverse strand, counting down.
AATGCAACTATAGGATGCAACTACAAAGTGCAATAGTAAGGTGCACATGTGGGTGCAACAGTTAAAATGCAGTTGAGAGTGGGATTATTTGGTTTACAAACGGGTTAGAATGGGTTGAGATATGAAAATGATGGGGAAATGAAAAGCTTAGATTATGAAAATGGTGGGATTGATTAAGGAGAGAGGGTTGGGATTATGAAAATGGTGGGGAAATAAAAAAAATTGAATTATGAAAATGGTGGGATTGATTAAGGAGAGAGGGTTTGGATTATGAAAATGGTGGGGAAATGAAAAAGCTTGAATTATGAAAATGGTGGGGAAATGAAAAAGCTTGAATTATGAAAATAGTGGGATTAATTAAGGAGAGAGGATTTGGATTTTGAAAATGGTGGGTTTGTAAGGAGAGAGGGAAAATTAAGGAGAGAGGGGAAATTGTGGGATTGATTAAGGAGAGAGGGTTTGGATTATGAAAATGGTGGGAAAATGAAAAAGCTTGAATTATGAAAATAGTGAAATTGATTAAGGAGAGAGGGTTTGGATTATCAAAATGGTGGGGAAATGAAAAAGCTTGAATTATGAAAATGGTGGGAAAATGAAAAAACTTGAATTATGAAAATGGTGAGATTGATTAAGGAGAGAGGGTTTGGATTTTGAAAATGGTGGGTTTGTAAGGAGAGAGGTATTGATTAGGAGAGAGGGAAAATAGTGGGTTTGTAAGGAGAGAGGGATTGCATTAAATGAACAATCTAATCATTGCATTAAATGCTACTAACTAAACTAACTAAAATGTAACTATTCCGAATTTGCCCTTTAGTTAGTTTTCAATAGAAAGTTAGTGGGACACGTGGACTCCTTTGACACCATTGATCTTAAACCATCCAAGGGCTAAGAGTTGGACTCATGGATCCACCAAATAGTAGTGGATCCACCAGAGTAATTCTCTATATATTATAGTCTCAAAGATGGATGAGAAGTTTAGGTTACGTGGAGGACGATGGGAGTCCACTAATATGAAACATTTCAAAACATTCCAAATTTGTTCGACAAAGTGTTTTATAAACATCATATTCACAAATTTTGGATTTCAAAAAAACTCTCTTTTTACTAAATATGTAATAAAAACAACTTTTAATTAACAAGACAATTGGTGAATTTCATATGCAGTATTTTTTATAAAGCTAAAGAAGCCAAATACATAACAAACATCATATTACAAGTAAATGTCTTTCTCAAGACCATCAGTGTTGTTTGTTATCTTCTTTCTTATGTTTACTGTGTCTCATATCACAAGTAAAGGCCCGTTCAGACCTTACATTCCTATACAAGATATTAAGCAAGAAAAACTTATTGACATTGCAAATTTTGCGGTATTCGAAGTTTCAGAAAAAATTCATAAAACCCTGATATTCAAACGGGTCGTTAAAGCGTCTTATCGAATTAGCTCGGGTTACAATTACAAAATAAAAGTGTTAATTTGGTATAGATTATTATTACAGACTCTACAAGGTGATTGTTAAGGTCACGTTGGATGGATCACAAAAACTTACTTATTATAAGGAGTTAAGCAAAAAGAAACGGGCATAAAAAGTTTCTATGAGTCACTGGAGTTTAATTATCTGATTATTAGAAATATCACACCACAATAATATGAGTGAAACTTATTTTATATTTGTATGTAACGAGTTATCTTTTGATAAATAAAGAATTTGAAGAGTCTCATCGATCTCATATTAGTTTATATACTATAAGAAGTTTCAAGTTGTATAGTTTTTTGTAAGACGGTAAAACATCAACAAAATCTGAAAAGCACATAATTACTCTAACAATTCTATCTGGCGTATGGTACTGATTCAATTCAATCATAACTGAGGAAATTATACATGTGATTAAAATATGTAATAAAAACAACATTTAATTAACAAGACAATTGGTGAATTTCATATGCAGTACTTGTTATAAAGCTAAAGAAGCCAAATACATAACAAACATCATATTACAAGTAAATGGCTTTCTCAAGACCATCAGTGTTGTTTGTTATCTTCTTTCTTACGTTTACTGTGTCTCATATCACAAGTAAAGGCCCGTTCAGACCTTACATTCCTATACAAGATATTAAGCAAGAAAAACTTATTGACATTGCAAAATTTGCGGTATTCGAAGTTTCAGAAAAAACTCATAAACCCCTGAGATTCAAACGGGTCGTTGAAGCGTCTTATCGAATTAGCTCGGGTTACAACTACAAAATAAAATTGTTAATGTCTGGTATAGATAATTATTACAAATACAAACTCTACAAGGTGATTGTTAAGGTCACGTTGGATGGATCACAAAAACTTACTTATTATAAGGAGTTAAGCAAAAGGAAACGGACATATTTCTATGAGTCACTGGAGTTTATCTGATTATTAGAAATTTCACACCACAATAATATGAGTGAAACTTATTTTATATTTATATGTAACGAGTTATCTTTTGATGAATAAAGAATTTGAAGAGTCTCATCGATCTCATATTAGTTTATATACTATAAGAACTTTCAAATTGTATAGTTTTTTGTAAGACGGTAAAACATCATCAAAATCTGAAAAGCACATAACTCTAACAATTATATCTGGCGGATGGTACTGATTCAATTCAATCATAACTGAGGAAATTATACATGTGATTAAAATATGTAATAAAAACAACATTTAATTAACAAGACAATTGGTGAATTTCATTACTTGTTATAAAGCTAAAGAAGCCAAATACATAACAAACATCATATTACAAGTAAATGGCTTTCTCAAGACCATCAGTGTTGTTTGTTATCTTCTTTCTTACGTTTAATGTGTCTCATATCACGAGTAAAGGCCCGTTCAGACCTTACATTCCTATACAAGATATTAAGCAAGAAAAACTTATTGACATTGCAAAATTTGCGGTATTACAAGTTTCAGAAAAAACTCATAGACCCCTGAGATTCAAACGGGTCGTTAAAGCGTCTTATCGAATTAGCTTGGGTTACAATTACAAAATAAAATTGTTAATATCTGATATAGATTATTATTACAGACTCTATAAGGTGATTGTTAAGATCACGTTGGATGGATCACAAAAACTTACTTATTATAAGGAGTTAAGCAAAAAAGAAACGGACATAAAAAGTTTCTATGAGTCACTGGAGTTTATCTAATTATTAGAAATTTCACACCACAATAATATGAGTGAAACTTATTTTATATTTATATGTAACGAGTTATTTTGATGAATAAAGAATTTGAAGAGTCTCATCGATCTTATATTAGTTTGTATACTATAAGAACTTTCAGGTTGTATAGTTTTTTGTAAGACGGTAAAACATCATCAA